>JAGSMR010000068.1:1937500-2146998 GCA_029286605.1 Sericinus montela | reverse complement strand
ATATATATATATATATATATATATATATATATATATATATATATATATATATATATATATATATATATATATATATATATATATATATATATATATATATATATATATATATATATATATATATATATATATATATATATATATATATATATATATATATATATATATATATATATATATATATATATATATATATATATATATATATATATATATATATATATATATATATATATATATATATATATATATATATATATATATATATATATATATATATATATATATATATATATATATATATATATATATATATATATATATATATATATATATATATATATATATATATATATATATATATATATATATATATATATATATATATATATATATATATATATATATATATATATATATATATATATCTTCGTTAAGTTTAAAAAATATCAACTTTTTCAATTGTATAATCTATATATCTTCGTTAAGTTTAAAAAATATATTATTGTAAAATATTTTATACACATATACTAATCAATGTATATTTTATTAAACAAATATATGATCGTGTTAAAAAGTAACATATTTATATCAATTTTTGATATTAATTTTTGTATTCAATTTATCATCAAAATATTCACAACAGCTGTTAGATAATTAATTGCAAACATTTTAATTACAGTTAAGCATAGATTCAGTGAATTTATTCAATTTATCATCAAAATATTCACAACAGCTGTTAGATAATTAATTGCAAACATTTTAATTACAGTTAAGCATAGATTCAGTGAATTTATTCAATTTATCATCAAAATATTCACAACAGCTGTTAGATAATTAATTGCAAACATTTTAATTACAGTTAAGCATAGATTCAGTGAATTTATTCAATTTATCATCAAAATATTCACAACAGCTGTTAGATAATTAATTGCAAACATTTTAATTACAGTTAAGCATAGATTCAGTGAATTTATTCAATTTATCATCAAAATATTCACAACAGCTGTTAGATAATTAATTGCAAACATTTTAATTACAGTTAAGCGTAGATTCAGTGAATTTATTCAATTTATCATCAAAATATTCACAACAGCTGTTAGAAAATTTATTGCAAACATTTTAATTACAGTTAAGCGTAGATTCAGTGAATTTATTCAATTTATCATCAAAATATTCACAACAGCTGTTAGAAAATTTATTGCAAACATTTTAATTACAGTTAAGCGTAGATTCAGTGAATTTATTCAATTTATCATCAAAATATTCACAACAGCTGTTAGAAAATTTATTGCAAACATTTTAATTACAGTTAAGCGTAGATTCAGTGAATTTATTCAATTTATCATCAAAATATTCACAACAGCTGTTAGAAAATTTATTGCAAACATTTTAATTACAGTTAAGCATAGATTCAGTGAATTTATTGAATTAGAAATTAAGATGCAATACTATACTCTCTTTATAATCTGTAAATACAGAATTTATAGAAAAAAACATCAACTTTTTCAATTGTATAATCTATATATCTTCGTTAAGTTTAAAAAAATATATTATTGTAAAATATTTTATACACATATACTAATCAATGTATATTTTTATTAAACAAATATATGATCGTGTTAAAAAGTAACATATTCATATCAATTTTTGATATTAATTTACACATGTGCTATATTTTATATCAATTTTTGATATTAATTTTTGTATTCAATTTATCATCAAAATATTCACAACAGCTGTTAGAAAATTTATTGCAAACATTTTAATTACAGTTAAGCGTAGATTCAGTGAATTTATTCAATTTATCATCAAAATATTCACAACAGCTGTTAGAAAATTTATTGCAAACATTTTAATTACAGTTAAGCGTAGATTCAGTGAATTTATTCAATTTATCATCAAAATATTCACAACAGCTGTTAGAAAATTTATTGCAAACATTTTAATTACAGTTAAGCGTAGATTCAGTGAATTTATTCAATTTATCATCAAAATATTCACAACAGCTGTTAGAAAATTTATTGCAAACATTTTAATTACAGTTAAGCGTAGATTCAGTGAATTTATTCAATTTATCATCAAAATATTCACAACAGCTGTTAGAAAATTTATTGCAAACATTTTAATTACAGTTAAGCATAGATTCAGTGAATTTATTGAATTAGAAATTAAGATGCAATACTATACTCTCTTTATAATCTGTAAATACAGAATTTATAGAAAAAAACATCAACTTTTTCAATTGTATAATCTATATATCTTCGTTAAGTTTAAAAAAATATATTATTGTAAAATATTTTATACACATATACTAATCAATGTATATTTTATTACATAAATTTTACTGTATATTTCTTCTAATGTGTACAATAAAGAATAAAGAATTATTCGTTCCATCTTCTGCCTATCAATATTGCCCATCCTACTTTGAAACAAAAACAAAAATAAATAAATCAGATCCACATACATATATAGATACACGGATATGGATAACGTCACATACATTTCTCCGATCTCAAAGTAAGTAGCTAAAGCACGCGTGTTATTGAATGGGGAAACAACGAAGGTTCCTTCAACACCCAGTACCGAGACAATGTAGAAAAAGTGGTTTTCTATAATGACCATTCCGGGAATCGTACCCGTGACCCATGAGCTCGCGATATCTTGAAAACCTGCGTGTATACCACTCGTCCATGGATCTTCAATTGTAACGATTCATTCTGACTTTGCCGTGTGGTAACGGTGTGAATCTCTAAAAATTATCAGACTGATATAATCCGATACCAAAGTTGGGCAGCGGCGTCGGAGGCGTGAGGTGTATGATACTGCGATCGCCAATCCGCTTGCCAAGTGTGGCGATTACGGCAAATCCTCCACATGGGAGAGGCCTATGTCCTGCAGTGGACTTAGGCCGTTATGTAGTATGCACTTTTCACCGAGCTTATTTGGGACAACGTGACAGGTGGTGAGCCAATCGCTGTCTCAGTGTTGTTAACTTCAGTTGATAAGTTAAACAGTTAAATGATTTCCTTTTCCCGTTGAATGCTACTAGTATCATCCACCATAGAGTTTATAAATCAATGTGGTATAATAATACCCTGGTATATAAATTACCCTGATATTATTAACCCCGCTTCGGGTGCCACCAGCTACGATCAGTAGGCTAGTACAATTGTCTATGAACTATTTAATAATGAATTTTTCCCGAATATCATACAAAAAACGTCGCGATAGCCGAGTGGTTGGGAGGACGGTGTTTGAGTCAAGAGACTCGATTTGGATCCCCAGGTGGTACGATTTATATCGTTGGGTTGGACATTAAAACGGCAACAGGCTCGTCACCTATCACGATGTCTCAAAAAAGTGGTCGGCGAAAGAAACGACTTAATTGTCTAACCTCTGTCTAACCCAGAATTGGAAGTAGCGAATATTATATAATAATAATAAATACACATACGTGGTCATATTTACGAAGCCCAAATATGCAACGAATACTGAGATTTTGAATTCACTCAAGTTTGTTAAGCTGCTCTTCAGTTATGTTGAGATAGCAAATATCAGCATAGTCAAGGATGGGCAAAAGTAAGGACTGAGCAAGCACAACTTTAGTAGCCAACGGTAGGAAGTTACGTAGTCTGCGTAAAGACCCCAGTGTTGCAATGTAATATTTTCTAGAAATAGCGTGGGAGCGATCAGCTCATTCCCAGGGGTTACTGTCATTAATATATTCATTTATATCATAACAACCGTTCCTATAAAGCTTTTCTTTAATAAAAAAAAATAACTTCACGCAATTCCCAATACAGGGGTAGACAGAGGTCTAGTCTAGACATTTAAGTCTCTGCGACCCACCTTCCACCGAAGATATTTTCGTGACAACTTGACAGGTGGTGAGCCCGTCGCCGTCTTTATGTCCAAGCCAACGATTTAATTTGTACATAGGTTTTTAGAAAAACCCATTGGTACGACCACTTGAGGATCGAATTCCGACCGAGTCCGACCACACAACCACTCGGCTATTGTGACTTTTCTTTAATAAATTTCTTAAACCTGTTAATAGACAAGCTTTGCACATTTACCGGGACTTTGTTGTAGAAGTGTATACACCGCCCTAAGAACGAATTTCTTACTCTATGGAGTCTAGTAACCGGTGTTACAAGCTTGCCTTTGTTCCTTATATTTACATTATATACATCAGAAGTCTTGCTAAAAGTATTAATGTTTTTATGCAAATACATTAAATTTTCATATACGTATTGAGAGGCCAATGTTAAAATATTAATTTCTTTAAATTTCTCTCTAAGAGGTGCTCTGAAATTTAGACAATATACAGCTCGTATGGCCCTCTTTTGTAAAATAAATACTGTTTCTACGTCAACTGCATGACCCCATAGCAGAATACCATACGACATTGTGCTATGGAAGTAACCAAAATAAACAAGTCTAGCCGTTTGTACATCAGTAATAATCTTATTTTTCTTACAGCATATGCTGGCGAGCTTAACCTACTCCCAAGTTGGGATATATGGGGGCCCCATTGAAGCCTCGCATCAATTGTTATTCCAAAAAAACAGCCGTATACATTGGTATCACCCAAATGTTTAACATTAGGTGTTGAAAATTTTATACATTTAGTCTTATTGCTATTTAAATGTAAATTATTAGCATTGAACCAATGGACTATTTTTGACATAGCCTCGTTTACCTCGTCAAGTGTAACAATATGTCGTTTGATTTCAAATATTACAGAGGAGGTAAATGTTTAGGGAATACAGTAAGGAAGGTAAATCATTAATATAAATGAGAAAAAGAAATGGACCGATAATTGAGCCCTGATAATAGCCAAAGAGATTGACTTCTGATTGAAATGTTATTTTAGCTCGCTACATAAACCTTAATCCCTTACTTAAAAGCAGAATTAACGTCGCGATCTACATGTGCTATCCTTTCTTTATTTCCTACTTTTTAACCCTGATGCTCCTCCCTATCTCTGTGAACGCTTTAAATTTCTTGAACCTCGTGGAGTCCCATGCCGGACCATAAAATCACTACTCCTTAAGACACCTCTCATTCTTCTAGTAGTAAGCTGAATCCTTTACTATAAAGGCGGTTAAGTAGTGGAACTCTCTCCCACATATTCGTGCTAGTCCATATCTAGACAATTTTCGAAAAAGAGTAAAGAAGCACTCTTTAGAATTATAATTATTTTATATATATTTGTATATGCATTTTAGTAATTAATTTATCATCAAAATGTTCACAACAGCTGTTAGAAAATTTATTGCAAACATTTTAATTACAGTTAAGCGTAGATTCAGTGAATTTATTCAATTAGAAATTAAGAGGCAATACTATACTATCTTTATAATCTGTAAATACAGAATTTATAGAAAAAATATCAACTTTTTCAATTGTATAATCTATATATCTTCGTTAAGTTTAAAAAAAATATATTTTGCCGCCAAGAAGACGCAAAGATAATCATATGGAAAAGTTGGCCCTGTTTCGTTCTAGGCCAGTTCAGTTCTGTTATTCCGAGAAAAAGTATCCTATATGTAAACCAGGTTATAAACTAGATGTATGCTGAATTACATTCATTTCGGTGCAGCCGTTATTGCGTGATTTGACAAACAAAGTTTCACCTATGTAATGTTAAGGAGTATATGTACGGATCCAAGTCTTCCTGGTGGCAAAATATATACAAAGTAACAACGGTTTTATAACATAATGAAAGTGTAATATTTGTAAACATTTTACTTTATACTGAACAACTTTATAAGAATATTGTGTAGTGAAGTAAATAATATGTAGTAAGTATTTGTGAAATCAGCAATAAAACTAAAACTATCAACTTTTTAGGTAAGTTTTCATTTGTTCTTACCTTGCATCTGTTCTAATTAACTCGCGGCTTTGCCCGCAGTTTGACACTTAACGGGGGACCCTAATTATTATCCTAAAATAATAGTAGCCTATGTTACTCCTTATAACATCTGCTATCTGCCAGTGAAAGTCCCGTTAAAGTTGGTCCAGCCGTTCCAGAGAACGGGCCGAAGAAACAGAGAGAGAGACAAAAATTTGAATGTTAGTACCGTGTATACTTTCCATATATTTCCGTGTGTCTGTCGCCGTGTGGTAACGGTGTAAGAATATTGCCACTCCCCGTCTTCCCGTGGGTGTCTTTAGAGGCGACTAAGGGCCAATTCAACAGCCTTGAACATCGTTATAGCGACCGATAGATGGCGGGATAACCATCTCTAAAAATTATCAGACTAATATAATCCGATACCAAAGTTGGGCAGCGGAGTCGTGAGGTGTCTGATACTGCGATCGCCAATCCGCTTGCCAAGCGTGGCGAATATGGCAAATACTCAGCAGGTGATAGCACCGTACCATTCCATCTATTAAAAGGAGGTTCTTTTTTAAAACTTCGATAGCCCCGTGGCTTATTAATAGTTTTCACACAATTAATCATACTGGGGCATACAGAGATGTAGACAATTAAGTCGTTTCGACCCACTTTTCACCGAGCTTATTTGGGACAACGTGACAGGTGGTGAGCCTATCGCTGTCTCAGTGTTGTTAACTTCAGTTGATAAATTAAACAGTTAAATGATTTCCTTTTTCCGTTGAATGCTTCTAATGTCATCCACCATAGAGTTTATAAATCAATGTGGTATAATGATACCCTGGTATATAAATTACCCTGATATTATTAACCCCGCTTCGGGTGCCACCAGCTACGATCAGAAGGCTAGTACAATTGTCTATGAACTATTTAATAATGAATTTTTCCCGAATATCATATAAGAAACGTCGCGATAGCCGAGTGGTTGGGAGGTCGGTGTTTGAGTCAAGAGACTCGATTTGGACCCCTGGTGGTACGATTTATATCGTTGGGTTGGACATTAAAACGGCAACAGGCTCGTCACCTATCACGATGTCTCAAAAAAGTGGTCGGCGAAAGAAACGACTTAATTGTCTAACCTCTGTCTACCCCAGAATTGAAAGTAGCGAATATTATATCATAATAATAAATACATACCTAGATAGGGACAGCCTCACATACATTGCTCTGATCCCTAAGTAAGGAACTTAGGCACCCGTGTTATTGAATGGGGAAACAACGAAGGTTCCTTCAACACCCAGAACCGAGAAAATGTAGAAAATGTGGTTTTCTGTATTTATTTATATATTCTTTATTGTACACCACAAAATATTATGAAAATAATTACAAGGAAAAAAAGGTAGTACACGAGGCGGTCCTATTAATAAAAAGCAATTTCTTTGAAGTTTTTTGAATGAAGGAAGAGATGGAGCACGTCAAATATGTAAGGGCAAAGCGTTCCACAGGCGGACAGCGGTAACAGTAGAAGGTTTATTATAAAAGGAAGTGGAGTGTAGAGAAGTTCGGAGGGAATGATTGACAGCGGAGCGAAGAAACCGATCATAGGAAAGGGTCATAAAGTCATACCGATCTTTTAAGTATTGAGGAGAGTATGGATTAAACAGCACGGAGTACAAAGCAGAAAGGATGTGCGTATTCCTGCGAAGGCGGATTGGCAGCCACTTGAGCTTTTTGCGAAATTCAGAAATGTGGTCATATTTACGAAGCCCAAATATGCAACGAATACTGAGATTTTGAATTCGCTCAAGTTTGTTAAGCTGCTCTTCAGTTATGTTGAGATAGCAAATATCAGCATAGTCAAGGATGGGCAAAAGTAAGGACTGAGCAAGCACAACTTTAGTAGCCAACGGTAGGAAGTTACGTAGTCTGCGTAAAGACGACTAACTTCGTTAATTTGTGGAGTTCATGTCAAAAAGGAGTCAAATATAACACCCAGATTCTTAAGTTTTTAGCTATAGGGGATATGAGTACCATTGAGAAAAATTTGCGGCATATTAGACGTACGCCGAAGTACTTCAAGTCAATAGAGCCCGCGCTGTAAGGTGGAGTATTCATCAGAACACCACCAAGTATCGATTCCAACTTGTTAGTTATTTTCCAGTGCCAAGTACATACGTGTGTACTGACGACGGGCATTGTAATTAAATCATCAACAAATAATACATATATAGGGATAACATAACGTACATTGCTCTGCACCTGAAGTAAGTAACTAAAGCACGCGTGCTATGGACTCAGAAACAACGAAGCTCCCACAAACACCACGTTGAGAAATCGTACGTAAGTTTTGAAAAACAAACCCATTGGTACTCGGATCTCTTGACTCTTATTCCGATCACCCAACCACTCAGCTATCGTGACTAATATTAATGACTAAAATTTAAAGGAAGATATATAATATATAACTCTGCTCCCTTAACCTAATAGTCGAGGGGATTGACCTACTTTAGATCTAATAGCCAAGGAGATTGCGTTCTGATTGAAGTTATTTTAGATTTCTACATAAAACTTAATCCCTAACTTAAGAAGCAGAATTATTCGTTCCATCTTCTGCCTATCTAATATTGCCCATCCTCTTTTGAAACAAAAACAAAATATAAATAAATTAGATTCACATACATACATAGTCAGGTCATAAGTATTGTGACACAGTAAATACTTATCTTTTAGAATGCTGACACAAAAAAGTTTATTGAATTCGAATTTCGAATTGTTCATGAAAATAAAACTACATACTTTTTAGAATTTTACTCATTTTTAAATATGGAGTGGACGCTTAAAGAAGACCGTGTTGCAGTTATTGCGTTGCATCGTTGCGGTTTCGCGCCAATTCAAGTTTTTGACATACTGAAAAATTTGAATGTAACCAAAAGATTCATTTATCGTACCATCAAACGATATAATGGAGACTCTAGTGTAGATGACAGGTCAAGAAGTGGTCGCCCTCGGTCTGTTAGGACTCCAGCAGTGATAAAAGCTGTGAAGGCTCGAATTCAAAGAAATCCCAAACGTAAGCAGAAACTGTTGGCCCTTCAGATGGGTTTAAGCAGAACCACGGTGAAAAGGGTGTTAAATGAAGACTTAGGGCTTCGGGCATATCGAAGAAAAATAGGTCATTGTTTGAATGCTGGTCTAATGCACCTGAGACTGAAGAGATGCCGCGCTTGGTTTAAGCGGTACGCGGGAAAAATATCGGGAAATTCTTTTTTCGGATGAAAAATTTTTTACCGTAGAAGAGAGCTACAACAAACAAAATGATAAGATGTACGCACACAGTAGTGAAGAAGCAAGCAACCGTATTCCGCGTGTCCAACGAGGTCATTTTCCATCCTCGCTCATGGTATGGTTAGGAGTTTCTTATTGGGGCTTAACAGAGGTACATTTTGCGAGAAAGGTGTAAAACGAATGCAGTTGTGTATCAAAATACAGTCCTGACGAAAAAGAAAAGGCGTGCTCGAAGCCTCATCCCAATTTGGAGTCACTCAAGACATCCTTGATTAAGGCAGCCGCCGATATCATTCATTTTATCATTTTCATCATTTTGAATAAACTTTAGTGTCATAAGAATCTATGTTTTGTTAAGTTCATTTTGGTATATAAATAGTAACATAATGAATAAACTTGTTTTAATTATTTTAGGTTAAACATGTGACAGAATTTATGACCTGACTAGGTATATAGATACACGGATATGGACAACGTCACATACATTTCTCCGATCTCAAAGTAAGTAGCTAAAGCATGCGTTATGCATTTGGAAACAACAAAGCTATCACTAACACCCTGGCGAGACAATGTAGAAAAATTCGTTTTCTATATCGAACCCGAGACTTCGTTCGAGCTGGTGACACCGTGACTACCGGTGTGTACGCCACTGGTCCACGGAGGTTGTCACTGCAAGCAGCTCAAGCTCGCGGAGCAATAGAGCAACTCAATAGCACATAGGCCTCTCCTGTACACAGGGACATGGGGTCTAGATTCCACAACAGGCGTGCTTTAGCTACTTTGGGATGAGAGCAATGTATGTGACGTTGTTGCTGTCTATGCGTGTGTTCATTATCATTAAGAAAGTAATCCAAGTGCAGCCAGTGGCTCCAGCACACGCCGCGGCACTCGGAGCCGTCCGCGCGCGGCAGCTGCACGTCCGACAGCGTCGCGTCGGCGCGGCGGCCGCGCTCCCGAGCCGCGCTGGGCGCGCCGCTGCCGGACCGCGCCGGCGCGCCGCGGCTGCTGTTCGCCGGGGAGGCCACCGACCCGACCCACTTCTCCACGGTGCACGGCGCCAGCGACACGGGCCGCAGGGAGGCCGCCAGGCTGCTGCCCTCTAGTCACGTTTGAACGCAACGTTACTGTGCGACCCAAATGAGATTGTATACTGAAGTGCTACTTCATGAAACCATCAAGTGCTTCATAAAATTGTAACATTTCATGCCCGTGCTTATTGTGAACGCATAGTGGAACGCATGAGGTTGTAAAATTAATAAGCAATAAACTTGGCGTATCTTAACATAACCTAAAATGTATTCTTTTTTATTAATGTGACAAAAGCAAAGAACTATTAGAAAAAAATATTTGTACAAGACTACTACTAATTCCTATACTGAAATATTTTCAAATAGTCCTCCAGAAGAGAAATGCGTCAAAAATGCGTTATTGCGTTATTTCTTTCAATATTCTGCAAATATTGTTTTTTTCTATGAAATTAGAATTTATGGCATTTGTATATGCATTTTAGTAATTAATTTATCATCAAAATGTTCACAACAGCTGTTAGATAATTAATTGCAAACATTTTAATTACAGTTAAGCGTAGATTCAGTGAATTTATTCAATTAGAAATTAAGATGCAATACTATACTCTCTTTATAATCTGTAAATACAGAATTTCTAGAAAAAAAGTATCAACTTTTTCAATTGTATAATCTGTATATCTTCGTTAAGTTTAAAAAATATCAACTTTTTCAATTGTATAATCTGTATATCTTCGTTAAGTTTAAAAAAATATATTATTGTAAAATATTTTATACACATATATTAATCAATGTATATTTTTATTAAACAAATATATGATCGTGTTAAAAAGTAACATATTTATATCAATTTTTGATATTAATTTACACATGTGCTATATTTTATATCAAGTATCGTAATTATGAGATATTTTTGTGCCTCGTCTATTTTGAAGTGTCAAGTAAGAGTTCTCTTTACTAAAAATATATTATTGTAAAATATTTGTACAAGACTACTACTAATTCCTATACTGAAATATTTTCAAATAGTCCTCCAGAAGAGAAATGCGTCAAAAATGCGTTATTGCGTTATTTCTTTCAATATTCTGCAAATATTGTTTTTTTCTATGAAATTAGAATTTATGGCATTTGTATATGCATTTTAGTAATTAATTTATCATCAAAATGTTCACAACAGCTGTTAGATAATTAATTGCAAACATTTTAATTACAGTTAAGCGTAGATTCAGTGAATTTATTCAATTAGAAATTAAGATGCAATACTATACTCTCTTTATAATCTGTAAATACAGAATTTCTAGAAAAAAAGTATCAACTTTTTCAATTGTATAATCTGTATATCTTCGTTAAGTTTAAAAAATATATATTTTGCCGCCAAAAAGACGCAAAGATAATTATATGAAAAAGTTGGCCCTGTTTCGTTCTAGGCCAGTTCAGTTCTGTTATTCGGAGAAAAAGTATCCTATATGTAAACCAAACTAGATGTATGCTAAATTTCATTCATATCGGTGCAGCCGGTTTTGCGTGACTTGACAAACAAAGTTTCACCTATGTAATGTTAAGGAGTATATGTACGGATCCAAGTCTTCCTGGTGGCAAAATATATACAAAGTAACAACGGTTTTATAACATAATTGACGTGTAATATTTGAAAACATTTTACTTTATACTGAAATATTTTCAAATAGTCCTCCAGAAGAGAAATGCGTCAAAAATGCGTTATTGCGTTCTTTCTTTCAATATTCTGCAAATATTGTTTTTTTCTATGAAATTAGAATTTATGGCATTTGTATATGCATTTTAGTAATTAATTTATCATCAAAATGTTCACAACAGCTGTTAGATAATTAATTGCAAACATTTTAATTACAGTTAAGCGTAGATTCAGTGAATTTATTCAATTAGAAATTAAGATGCAATACTATACTCTCTTTATAATCTGTAAATACAGAATTTCTAGAAAAAAATATCAACTTTTTCAATTGTATAATCTGAATATCTTCGTTAAGTTTAAAAAATATATATTTTGCCGCCAAAAAGACGCAAAGATAATTATATGAAAAAGTTGGCCCTGTTTCGTTCTAGGCCAGTTCAGTTCTGTTATTCGGAGAAAAAGTATCCTATATGTAAACCAAACTAGATGTATGCTAAATTTCATTCATATCGGTGCAGCCGGTTTTGCGTGACTTGACAAACAAAGTTTCACCTATGTAATGTTAAGGAGTATATGTACGGATCCAAGTCTTCCTGGTGGCAAAATATATACAAAGTAACAACGGTTTTATAACATAATTGACGTGTAATATTTGAAAACATTTTACTTTATACTGAACAACTTTATAAGAATATTGTGTAGTGAAGTAAATAATATGTAGTAAGTATTTGTGAAATCAGCAATAAAACTAAAACTATCAACTTTTTAGGTAAGTTTTCATTTGTTCTTACCTTGCATCTGTTCTAATTAACTCGCGGCTTTGCCCGCAGTTTGACACTTAACGGGGGACCCTAATTATTATCCTAAAATAATAGTAGCCTATGTTACTCCTTATAACATCTGCTATCTGCCAGTGAAAGTCCCGTTAAAGTTGGTCCAGCCGTTCCAGAGAACGGGCCGAAGAAACAGAGAGAGAGAGAGAGACAAAAATTTGAATGTTAGTACCGTGTATACTTTCCATATATTTCCGTGTGTCTGTCGCCGTGTGGTAACGGTGTAAGAATATTGCCACTCCCCGTCTTCCCGTGGGTGTCTTTAGAGGCGACTAAGGGCCAATTCAACAGCCTTGAACATCGTTATAGCGACCGATAGATGGCGGGATAACCATCTCTAAAAATTATCAGACTAATATAATCCGATACCAAAGTTGGGCAGCGGAGTCGTGAGATGTCTGATACTGCGATCGCCAATCCGCTTGCCAAGCGTGGCGAATATGGCAAATACTCAGCAGGTGATAGCACCGTACCATTCCATCTATTAAAAGGAGGTTCTTTTTTAAAACTTCGATAGCCCCGTGGCTTATTAATAGTTTTCACACAATTAATCATACTGGGGCATACAGAGGTGTAGACAATTAAGTCGTTTCGACCCACTTTTCACCGAGCTTATTTGGGACAACGTGACAGGTGGTGAGCCTATCGCTGCCTCAGTGTTGTTAACTTCAGTTGATAAATTAAACAGTTAAATGATTTCCTTTTTCCGTTGAATGCTTCTAATGTCATCCACCATAGAGTTTATAAATCAATGTGATATAATGATACCCTGGTATATAAATTACCCTGATATTATTAACCCCGCTTCGGGTGCCACCAGCTACGATCAGTAGGCTAGTACAATTGTCTATGAACTATTTAATAATGAATTTTTCCCGAAAATCATATAAGAAACGTCGCGATAGCCGAGTGGTTGGGTTGTCGGTATTTGAGTCAAGAGACTCGATTTGGATCGAATACATCGTTGGGTTGGACATAAAGACGGAAACAGGCTACCTATCACGTTGTCTCAAAAATGTGGTCGGTGAAAGAAACGACTTAATTGTCTGGACCTCTGTGTACCCCAGCATTGGAAATAGCGAAAAAAATAAAAATATAAAAAATATCTTCACGCAATTCCCAATACAGGGGTAGACAGAGGTCAAGTCTAGACAATTATGTCCCTTTGACCCACCTTCCACCGAAGATATTTTCCGGACAACATGACAGGTGGTGAGCCCGTCGCCGTCTTTATGTCCAAGCCAACGATGAAATTCGTACATAAGTTTTTGAAAAACTCATTGGTACTGCCACCTGGGGATCGAACTCGGGTCTCTCGACTCGAAATTCCGACCACCCAACAACTTGGCTATCGTGACTTTTGAAATAGCGAATATTATAAATACATACCTACATAGGGACAGCCTCACATACATTGCTCTGATCCCTAAGTAAGGAAGTAAAGCACGCGTGTTATTGAATGGGGAAACAACGAAGGTTCCTTCAACACCCAGTACCGAGACAATGTAGAAAAAGTGGTTTTCTATAATGACCATTCCGGGAATCGTACCCGTGACCCATGAGCTCGCGATATCTTGAAAACCTGCGTGTATACTACTCGTCCATGGATCTTCAATTGTAACGATTCATTCTGACTTTGCCGTGTGGTAACGGTGTAAGAATGTTGTAACTCCCTTTGTTCCCGTGGGTGTCGTAAGAGGCGAATAAAGGGACGTGCCCAGAACATCCCAATGGCCCCGATTATGGCAAATCCTCCCCTTGGAAGAGGCTGTTATCTATCTTATGTATCTGTTCTGGCTTAAATAAGACAAAAATATTTTGTACCGATGTAGCTATTCCGTAGAAACCACATTTATTAGTTAAAGACGCGATAAGGTACGCCGAAGTACTTCAAGTCTATTGACTTGAAGTATCCCGCGCTGTAAGGTGAAGTATTCAGCAGAACACCACCAAGTATCGATTCCAACTTGTTAGTTAATTTTCAATGCCAAATACATACGTGTATACCGTCGACGGCATTGTAGTTAAATCATCAAAAAATAATACATACATAGGGACAACATCACGTACATTGCTCCGAACCCAAAGTAAGTAGCTAAAGCACGCGTGCTATGGACTCAGAAACAACGAAGCTACCACAAACACCAAGACCAGAGTCCACGTAGAGAGATCGTACATAAGTTTTGAAAAACAAACCCATTGGTACTTGGATCTCTTGACTCTAATTCCGATCACCCAACCACTCGGCTATCGTGACTCAACCAAATATTAATGACTAAAGTTAAAAAGAAGATAGATAATATGTAACTCTGAACCCTTAACCTAATATAACCTTAATAGCCGAGGAGATTGACCTACTTTAGATCTAATAGCCAAGGAGATTGAGTTCTGATTGAAGTTATTTTAGATTTCTACATAAAACTTAATCCCTTACTTAAAAAGCAGAATTAACGTCGCGATCTACATGTGCTATCCTTTCTTTATTTCCTACTTTTTAACCCTGATGCTCCTCCCTATCTCTGTGAACGCTTTAAATTTCTTGAACCTCGTGGAGTCCCTTGCCGGACCATAAAATCACTACTCCTTAAGACACCCTCTCATTCTTCTAGTAGTAAGCTATACAGGCGGTTAAGTAGTGGAACTCTCTCCCACATATTCGTGCTAGTCCATATCTAGACAATTTTCGAAAAGAGTAAAGAAGCACTCTTTAGAACTATAATTATTTTATATATATTTGTGAGATGAAATCGTTTAGTGTATGTATTTATGTATATGTATGTGTATATATGTATTTATGGTATATATGTATTTTTATGTATGTGTATGTAGGCATAGGTATAAGAACATGTTTATCTAGAATATTATATATTATTATTTTTTAGTATACTTTATTTCGAGTACACAGTTATCTACTTGCATAAGTGTTAAGATATAGTTTAACACTTATGCAAGTAGTTTCTCTTTCATCAAAGGTTTGCTGGAAGAGAACTCTTGTTTAAGGGTTAAGCTCGCCTCTGTACATTCTTATTACATAAATTTTACTGTATATCTCTTCTAATGTGTACAATAAAGAATAAAGAATTATTCGTTCCATCTTCTGCCTATCCAATATTGCCCATCCTACTTTGAAACAAAAACAAAAGATAAATAAATCAGATCCACATACATATATAGATACACGGATATTGACAACATCACACACATTACTCCAATCTCAAAGTAAGTAGCTAAAGCACGCGTGTTATGGACTCAGAAACAACGAAGCTACCACAAACACCCAGCCCAGAGTCCACGTAGAGAGATCGTACATAAGTTTCGAAAAACAAACCCATTGGTACTCGGATCTCTTGACTCTAATTCCGATCACCCAACCACTCGGCTATCGTGACTCAACCAAATATTAATGACTAAAGTTAAAAAGAAGATAGATAATATGTAACTCTGAACCCTTAACCTAATATAACCTTAATAGCCGAGGAGATTGACCTACTTTAGATCTAATAGCCAAGGAGATTGAGTTCTGATTGAAGTTATTTTAGATTTCTACATAAAACTTAATCCCTTACTTAAAAAGCAGAATTAACGTCGCGATCTACATGTGCTATCCTTTCTTTATTTCCTACTTTTTAACCCTGATGCTCCTCCCTATCTCTGTGAACGCTTTAAATTTCTTGAACCTCGTGGAGTCCCATGCCGGACCATAAAATCACTACTCCTTAAGACACCCTCTCATTCTTCTGGTAGTAAGCTGAATCCTTTACTATAAAGGCGGTTAAGTAGTGGAACTCTCTCCCACATATTCGTGCTAGTCCATATCTAGACAATTTTCGAAAAAGAGTAAAGAAGCACTCTTTAGAATTATAATTATTTTATATATATTTGTGAGATGAAATCGTTTAGTGTATATATTTATGTATATGTATGTGTGTATAAGTATATATGGTATATATGTATTTGTATGTATGTGTATGTAGGCATAGGTATAAGAACATGTTTATCTAGAATATTATATCTTATTATTTTTTTGTATACTTTATTTCGAGTACACAGTTACCTACTTGCAAAAGTGTTAAGCTATATTTTCTCTTTCATCAAAGGTTTGCTGGAAGAGAACTCTTGTTTAAGGGTTAAGCTCGCCTCTGTACATTTTTATTACATAAATTTTACTGTATATTTCTTCTAATGTGTACAATAAAGAATAAAGAATTATTCGTTCCATCTTCTGCCTATCCAATATTGCCCATCCTGCTTTGAAACAAAAACAAAAAATAAATAAATCAGATCCACATACATATATAGATACACGGATATGGATAACGTCACATACATTTCTCTGATCTCAAAGTAAGTAGCTAAAGCATGCGTTATGCAATCGGAAACAACGAACGCATAGTAATGAGGTTGTTAAATGAATTAGCAATTAACTTGACATAACCTAAAATATGTAATTTTTTTTAATTTATATGCGTACAACAAAGGCAAAGAACTATAAGAATAAAATATATGTACAAGACTACTACTTTTCCTATACTGAAATATCTTCAAATAGTCCTATAGAAGAGAAATGCGTCAAAAATGGCAAAATTGATATATCTTTCAATATTCTACAAATAGTAAATATTTGTTTTTCTTTTTTTCTATGAACAAATGTACATACTCTTAATTTGTCTGAATGTAATAAAATTAGAATTTATGGCTTTTGTATATTAATTTTTGTATTCAATTTATCATCAAAATATTCACAACAGCTGTTAGAAAATTTATTGCAAACATTTTAATTACAGTTAAGCATAGATTCAGTGAATTTATTAAATTAGAAATTAAGAGGCAATACTATACTATCTTTATAATCTGTAAATACAGAATTTATAGAAAAAAATATCAACTTTTTCAATTGTATAATCTATATATCTTCGTTAAGTTTAAAAAAATATATTATTGTAAAATATTTTATACACATATACTAATCAATGTATATTTATATATATATGTGTATGTAGGCATAGGTATAAGAACATGTTTATCTAGAATATTATATCTCACATACACGGATATGGATAACGTCACATTCATTTCTCCGATCTCAAAGTAAGTAGCTAAAGCATGCGTTATGCAATCGGAAACAACGAACGCATAGTAATGAGGTTGTTAAATGAATTAGCAATTAACTTGACATAACCTAAAATATGTAATTTTTTTAAATTTATATGCGTACAACAAAGGCAAAGAACTATAAGAATAATATATATGTACAAGACTACTACTTATTCCTATACTGAAATATCTTAAAATAGTCCAATAGAAGAGAAATGCGTCAAAAATGGCAAAATTGATATATCTTTCAATATTCTACAAATAGTAAATATTTGTTTTTCTTTTTTTCTATGAACAAATGTACATACTCTTAATTTGTCTGAATGTAATAAAATTAGAATTTATGGCTTTTGTATATTAATTTTTGTATTCAATTTATCATCAAAATATTCACAACAGCTGTTAGAAAATTTATTGCAAACATTTTAATTACAGTTAAGCATAGATTCAGTGAATTTATTAAATTAGAAATTAAGAGGCAATACTATACTATCTTTATAATCTGTAAATACAGAATTTATAGAAAAAAACATCAACTTTTTCAATTGTATAATCTATATATCTTCGTTAAGTTTAAAAAAATATATTATTGTAAAATATTTTATACACATATACTAATCAATGTATATTTTTATTAAACAAATATATGATCGTGTTAAAAAGTAACATATTCATATAAATTTTTGATATTAATTTACACATGTGCTATATTTTATATCAAGTATCGTAATTATGAGATATTTCTTGTGTCTCGTATATTTTCAAGTGTCAAGTAAGAGTTCCCTTTACTAAAAAAATATTTATTTTGCCGCCAAAAAGACGCAAAGATTATTATATGAAAAAGTTGGCCCTGTTTCGTTCTAGGCCAGTTCAGTTCTGTTATTCCGAGAAAAAGTATCCTATATGTAAACCAGGTTATAAACTAGATGTATGCTGAATTACATTCATATCGGTGCAGCCGTTTTTGCGTGATTTGACAAACAAAGTTTCACCTATGTAATGTTAAGGAGTATATGTACGGATCCAAGTCTTCCTGGTGGCAAAATATATACAAAGTAACAACGGTTTTATAACATAATTGACGTGTAATATTTGAAAACATTTTACTTTATACTAAACAACTTTATAAGAATATTGTGTAGTTAAGGAAATAATATGTAGTAAGCACCTGTGAAATCAGCAACAAAACTAAAACTATCAACTTTTTAGGTAAGTTTTCATTTGTTCTTACCTTGCATCTATTCTCATTAACTCGCGGCTTTGCCCGCAGTTTCACAATTAACGCGGGACCCTAATTATTGTCCTAAAATAATAGTAGCCTATGTTACTCCTTATAAAATCAGCTATCTGCCAGTGAAAGTCCCGTTAAATTTGGTCCAGTCTTTCCAGAGATTGGGCCGAAGAAACAGAGAGAGAGAGACAGAGAGAGAGACAAAAATGTGTATGTTAGTACCGTGTATACTTTCCACATAATTCCGTGTGTCTTTCGCCGTGTGTTAAAATTGTAAGAATATTACCACTCCCTATCTTCCCGTGGGTGTCGTTAGAGGCGACTAAGGGCCAATTCAACAGCCTTGAACATCGTCATGGCGACCGATAGATGGCGGGATAACCATCTGTACAAATTATCAGACTGATATAATCCGATACCAAAGTTGGGCAGCGGCGTCGGAGGCGTGAGGTGTATGATACTGCGATCGCCAATCCGCTTGCCAAGTGTGGCGATTACGGCAAATCCTCCACATGGGAGAGGCCTATGTCCTGCAGTGGACTTAGGCCGTTATGTAGTATGCACTTTTCACCGAGCTTATTTGGGACAACGTGACAGGTGGTGAGCCAATCGCTGTCTCAGTGTTGTTAACTTCAGTTGATAAGTTAAACAGTTAAATGATTTCCTTTTCCCGTTGAATGCTACTAGTGTCATCCACCATAGAGTTTATAAATCAATGTGGTATAATAATACCCTGGTATATAAATTACCCTGATATTATTAACCCCGCTTCGGGTGCCACCAGCTACGATCAGTAGGCTAGTACAATTGTCTATGAACTATTTAATAATGAATTTTTCCCGAATATCATATAAGAAACGTCGCGATAGCCGAGTGGTTGGGAGGTCGGTGTTTGAGTCAAGAGACTCGATTTGGACCCCTGGTGGTACGATTTATATCGTTGGGTTGGACATTAAAACGGCAACAGGCTCGTCACCTATCACGATGTCTCAAAAAAGTGGTCGGCGAAAGAAACGACTTAATTGTCTAACCTCTGTCTACCCCAGAATTGAAAGTAGCGAATATTATATCATAATAATAAGTACATACCTAGATAGGGACAGCCTCATTTTCATTGCTCTGATCCCTAAGTAAGGAACTTAGGCACCCGTGTTATTGAATGGGGAAACAACGAAGGTTCCTTCAACACCCAGAACCGAGAAAATGTAGAAAATGTGGTTTTCTGTATTTATTTATATATTCTTCATTGTACACCACAAAATAATATGAAAATAATTACAAGGAACAAAAAGGTAGTACACGAGGCGGTCCTATTAATAAAAAGCAATTTCTTTGAAGTTTTTGAATGAAGGAAGAGATGGAGCACGTCAAATATGTAAGGACGAACCGTTCCACAGGCGGACAGCGGTAACAGTAGAAGGTTTATTATAAAAGGAAGTGGAGTGTAGAGAAGTTCGGAGGGAATGATTGACAGCAGAGCGAAGAAACCGATCATAGGAAAGGGTCATAAAGTCATACCGATCTTTTAAGTATTGAGGAGAGTATGGATTAAACAGCACGGAGTACAAAGCAGAAAGGATGTGCGTATTCCTGCGAAGGCGGATTGGCAGCCACTTGAGCTTTTTGCGAAATTCAGAAGTGTGGTCATATTTACGAAGCCCAAATATGCAACGAATACTGAGATTTTGAATTCGTTCAAGTTTGTTAAGCTGCTCTTCAGTTATGTTGAGATAGCAAATATCAGCATAGTCAAGGATGGGCAAAAGTAAGGACTGAGCAAGCACAACTTTAGTAGCCAACGGTAGGAAGTTACGTAGTCTGCGTAAAGACCCCAGTGTTGCAAGCATTTTACGACTAACTTTGTTAATTTGTGGAGTTCATGTCAAAAAGGAGTCAAATATAACACCCAGATTTTTAAGTTTTTAGCTATAGGGGATATGAGTACCATTGAGAAAAATTTGCGGCATATTAGACTTACGCCGAAGTACTTCAAGTCAATTGAGAAGTATTCATCAGAACACCACCAAGTATCGATTCCAACTTGTTAGTTATTTTCCAGTGCCAAGTACATACGTGTGTACTGACGACGGGCATTGTAATTAAATCATCAACAAATAATACATATATAGATACACGGATATGGACAACGTCACATACATTTCTCCGATCTCAAAGTAAGTAACTAAAGCACGCGTGCTATGGACTCAGAAACAACGAAGCTTCCACAAACACCACGTTGAGAAATCGTACGTAAGTTTTGAAAAACAAACCCATTGGTACTCGGATCTCTTGACTCTTATTCCGATCACCCAACCACTCAGCTATCGTGACTAATATTAATGACTAAAATTTAAAGGAAGATATATAATATATAACTCTGCTCCCTTAACCTAATAGTCGAGGGGATTGACCTACTTTAGATCTAATAGCCAAGGAGATTGCGTTCTGATTGAAGTTATTTTAGATTTCTACATAAAACTTAATCCCTAACTTAAGAAGCAGAATTATTCGTTCCATCTTCTGCCTATCTAATATTGCCCATCCTCTTTTGAAACAAAAACAAAATATAAATAAATTAGATTCACATACATACATAGTCAGGTCATAAGTATTGTGACACAGTAAATACTTATCTTTTAGAATGCTGACACAAAAAAGTTTATTGAATTCGAATTTCGAATTGTTCATGAAAATAAAACTACATACTTTTTAGAATTTTACTCATTTTTAAATATGGAGTGGACGCTTAAAGAAGACCGTGTTGCAGTTATTGCGTTGCATCGTTGCGGTTTCGCGCCAATTCAAGTTTTTGACATACTGAAAAATTTGAATGTAACCAAAAGATTCATTTATCGTACCATCAAACGATGTAATGGAGACTCTAGTGTAGATGACAGGTCAAGAAGTGGTCGCCCTCGGTCTGTTAGGACTCCAGCAGTGATAAAAGCTGTGAAGGCTCGAATTTAAAGAAATCCCAAACGTAAGCAGAAACTGTTGGCCCTTCAGATGGGTTTAAGCAGAACCACGGTGAAAAGGGTGTTAAATGAAGACTTAGGGCTTCGGGCATATCGAAGAAAAACAGGTCATTGTTTGAATGCTGGTCTAATGCACCTGAGACTGAAGAGATGCCGCGCTTGGTTTAAGCGGTCCGCGGGAAAAAATATCGGGAAATTCTTTTTTCGGATGAAAAATTTTTTACCGTAGAAGAGAGCTACAACAAACAAAATGATAAGATGTACGCACACAGTAGTGAAGAAGCAAGCAACCGTATTCCGCGTGTCCAACGAGGTCATTTTCCATCCTCGCTCATGGTATGGTTGGGAGTTTCTTATTGGGGCTTAACAGAGGTACATTTTTGCGAGAAAGGTGTAAAAACGAATGCAGTTGTGTATCAAAATACAGTCCTGACGAAAAAGAAAAGGCGTGCTCGAAGCCTCATCCCAATTTGGAGTCACTCAAGACATCCTTGATTAAGGCAGCCGCCGATATCATTCATTTTATCATTTTCATCATTTTGAATAAACTTTAGTGTCATAAGAATCTATGTTTTGTTAAGTTCATTTTGGTATATAAATAGTAACATAATGAATAAACTTGTTTTAATTATTTTAGGTTAAACATGTGACAGAATTTATGACCTGACTAGGTATATAGACAACAGATACACGGATATGGACAACGTCACATACATTTCTCCGATCTCAAAGTAAGTAGCTGAAGCATGCGTTATGCATTTGGAAACAACAAAGCTATCACTAACACCCTGGCGAGACAATGTAGAAAAATTCGTTTTCTATATCGAACCCGAGACTTCGTTCGAGCTGGTGACACCGTGACTACCGGTGTGTACGCCACTGGTCCACGGAGGTTGTCACTGAAAGCAGCTCAAGCTCGCGGAGCAATAGAGCAACTCAATAGCACATAGGCCTCTCCTGTACACAGGGACATGGGGTCTAGATTCCACAACAGGCGTGCCATAGCTACTTTGGGACGAGAGCAATGTATGTGACATTGTTGCTGTCTATGCGTGTGTTTATTATCATTAAGAAAGTAATCCAAGTGCAGCCAGTGGCTCCAGCACACGCCGCGGCACTCGGAGCCGTCCGCGCGCGGCAGCTGCACGTCCGACAGCGTCGCGTCGGCGCGGCGGCCGCGCTCCCGAGCCGCGCTGGGCGCGCCGCTGCCGGACCGCGCCGGCGCGCCGCGGCTGCTGTTCGCCGGGGAGGCCACCGACCGACCCACTTCTCCACGGTGCGGCGCCAGCGACACGGGCCGCAGGAGGCCGCCAGGCTGCTGCCCTCTAGTCACATTTGAACGCAACGTTACTGTGCGACCCAAATGAGATTGTATACTGAAGTGCTACTTCATGAAACCATCAAGTGCTTCATAAAATTGTAACATTTCATGCCCGTGCTTATTGTGAACGCATAGTGGAACGCATGAGGTTGTAAAATTAATAAGCAATAAACTTGGCGTATCTTAACATAACCTAAAATGTATTCTTTTTTATTAATGTGACAAAAGCAAAGAACTATTAGAAAAAAATATTTGTACAAGACTACTACTAATTCCTATACTGAAATATTTTCAAATAGTCCTCCAGAAGAGAAATGCGTCAAAAATGCGTTATTGCGTTATTTCTTTCAATATTCTGCAAATATTGTTTTTTTCTATGAAATTAGAATTTATGGCATTTGTATATTCATTTTTGTATTCAATTTATCATCAAAATATTCACAACAGCTGTTAGAAAATTTATTGCAAACATTTTAATTACAGTTAAGCATAGATTCAGTGAATTTATTGAATTAGAAATTAAGATGCAATACTATACTCTCTTTATAATCTGTAAATACAGAATTTATAGAAAAAAACATCAACTTTTTCAATTGTATAATCTATATATCTTCGTTAAGTTTAAAAAAATATATTATTGTAAAATATTTTATACACATATACTAATCAATGTATATTTTTATTAAACAAATATATGATCGTGTTAAAAAGTAACATATTTATATCAATTTTTGATATTAATTTACACATGTGCTATATTTTATATCAAGTATCGTAATTATGAGATATTTTTGTGCCTCGTCTATTTTGAAGTGTCAAGTAAGAGTTCCCTTTACTAAAAAAATATATATTTTGCCGCCAAAAAGACGCAAAGATAATCATATGGAAAAGTTGGCCCTGTTTCGTTCTAGGCCAGTTCAGTTCTGTTATTCCGAGAAAAAGTATCCTATATGTAAACCAGGTTATAAACTAGATGTATGCTAAATTTCATTCATATCGGTGCAGCCGGTTTTGCGTCACTTGACAAACAAAGTTTCACCTATGTAATGTTAAGGAGTATATGTACGGATCCAAGTCTTTCTGGAGGCAAAATAGATACAAAGTAACAACGATTTTTGCAACATAATTGACGTGTAATATTTGTAAACATTGTACTTTATACTGAAATATCTTCAAATAGTCCTCCAGAAGAGAAATGCGTCAAAAATGGCAAAATTGATATATCTTTCAATATTCTGCAAGTATTGTTTTTTCTATGAAATTAGAATTTATGGCTTTTGTATATTCATTTTTGTATTCAATTTATCATCAAAATATTCACAACAGCTGTTAGAAAATTTATTGCAAACATTTTAATTACAGTTAAGCATAGATTCAGTGAATTTATTGAATTAGAAATTAAGATGCAATACTATACTCTCTTTATAATCTGTAAATACAGAATTTATAGAAAAAAACATCAACTTTTTCAATTGTATAATCTATATATCTTCGTTAAGTTTAAAAAAATATATTATTGTAAAATATTTTATACACATATACTAATCAATGTATATTTTTATTAAACAAATATATGATCGTGTTAAAAAGTAACATATTTATATCAATTTTTGATATTAATTTACACATGTGCTATATTTTATATCAAGTATCGTAATTATGAGATATTTTTGTGCCTCGTCTATTTTGAAGTGTCAAGTAAGAGTTCTCTTTACTAAAAAAATATATATTTTGCCGCCAAAAAGACGCAAAGATAATTATATGAAAAAGTTGGCCCTGTTTCGTTCTAGGCCAGTTCAGTTCTGTTATTCGGAGAAAAAGTATCCTATATGTAAACCAAACTAAATGTATGCTAAATTTCATTCATATCGGTGCAGCCGGTTTTGCGTGACTTGACAAACAAAGTTTCACCTATGTAATGTTAAGGAGTATATGTACGGATCCAAGTCTTCCTGGTGGCAAAATATATACAAAGTAACAACGGTTTTGCAACATAATTGACGTGTAATATTTGTAAACATTTTACTTTATACTGAACCACTTTATAAGAATATTGTGTAGTGAAGTAAATAATATGTAGTAAGTATTTGTGAAATCAGCAATAAAACTAAAACTATCAACTTTTTAGGTAAGGTTTCATTTGTTCTTACCTTGCATCTGTTCTAATTAACTCGCGGCTTTGCCCGCAGTTTGACACTTAACGGGGGACCCTAATTATTATCCTAAAATAATAGTAGCCTATGTTACTCCTTATAACATCTGCTATCTGCCAGTGAAAGTCCCGTTTAAGTTAGTCCAGCGGTTCCAGAGATTAGGCCGAAGAAACAGAGAGAGACAAAAATTTGAATGTTAGTACCGTGTATACTTTCCATATATTTCCGTGTGTCTTTCGCCGTGTGGTAACGGTGTAAGAATATTGCCACTCCCCGTCTTCCCGTGGGTTTCTTTAGAGGCGACTAAGGGCCTATTCAACAGCCTTGAACATCGTTATAGCGACCGATAGATGGCGGGATCTAAAAATTATCAGACTAATATAATCCGATACCAAAGTTGGGCAGCGGAGTCGTGAGGTGTCTGATACTGCGATCGCCAATCCGCTTGCCAAGCGTGGCGAATATGGCAAATACTCAGCAGGTGATAGCACCGTACCATTCCATCTATTAAAAGGAGGTTCTTTTTTAAAACTTCGATAGCCCCGTGGCTTATTAATAGTTTTCACACAATTAATCATACTGGGGCATACAGAGATGTAGACAATTAAGTCGTTTCGACCCACTTTTCACCGAGCTTATTTGGGACAACGTGACAGGTGGTGAGCCTATCGCTGACTCAGTGTTGTTAACTTCAGTTGATAAGTTAAACAGTTATATTATTTCCTTTTTCCGTTGAATGTCACTAGTGTCATCCACCATAGAGTTTTTAAATCAATGTGGTATAATAATACCCTGGTATATAAAGTACCCTGATTTTATTAACCCTGCTTCGGGTGCCACCAGCTACTATCAGAAGGCTAGTACAATTGTCTATGAACTATTTAATAATGAATTTTTCCCGAATATCATATAAAATCGTCGCGATAGCCGAGTGGTTGGGTGGTCGGTATTTGAGTCAAGAGACTTGAGTCAAATACCGACCTTGAAATCGAGATTTGGATCTCCAGGTGGTACGATTTATATCGTTGGGTTGGACATAAAGACGGCGACAGGCTAGCCACCTATCACGATGTCTCAAAAAAGTGGTCGGCGAAAGAAACGACTTAATTATCAGGACTACTGTCTACCACAGAATTGGAAGTAGCGAATATTATAAATACATACCTACATAGGGACAGCCTCACATACATTGCTCTGATCCCTAAGTAAGGAAGTAAAGCACGCGTGTTATTGAATGGGGAAACAACGAAGGTTCCTTCAACACCCAGTACCGAGACAATGTAGAAAAAGTGGTTTTCTATAATGACCAATCCGGGAATCGTACCTGACCCATGAGCCGCGAGTGTCCCTAAAACCTGCGTGAGTGGCCTTAGCCTCGTCCATGGATTCGCGGTAATGCATTCATTCTGACTTTGCCGTGTGGTAACGGTGTAAGAATGTTGCAACTCCATTTGTTCCCGTGGGTGTCGTAAGATGCGAATAAAGGGACATGCCCATAATATCCCAATGGCCCCGATTATGGCAAATCCTCCCCTTGGAAGAGGCTGTTATCTATCTTATGTATCTGTTCTGGCTTAAATAAGACAAAAAAAATATTTTGTATCGATGTAGCTATTCCGTAGAAACCACATTTTTTAGTTAAAGACGCGATAAGGTACGCCGAAGTACTTCAAGTCTATTGACTTGAAGTATCCCGCGCTGTAAGGTGAAGTATTCAGCAGAACACCAACAAGTACCAATTCCAACTTGTTAGTTATTATTCAATGCCAAGTACATACGTGTATACCGTCGACGGCATTGTAGTTAAATCATCAAAAAATAATACATACATAGGGACAACATCACATACATTGCTCTGATCCCTAAGTAAGGAAGTAAAGCACGCGTGTTATTGAATGGGGAAACAACGAAGGTTCCTTCAACACCCAGTACCGAGACAATGTAGAAAAAGTGGTTTTCTATAATGACCAATCCGGGAATCGTACCCGTGACCCATGAGCTCGCGATATCCCTAAAACCTGCGTGTATACCACTCGTCCATGGATCTGCAATAGTAACGATTCATTCTGACTTTGCCGTGTGGTAACGGTGTAAGAATGTTGCAACTCCATTTGTTCCCGTGGGTGTCGTAAGATGCGAATAAAGGGACATGCCCATAATATCCCAATGGCCCCGATTATGGCAAATCCTCCCCTTGGAAGAGGCTGTTATCTATCTTATGTATCTGTTCTGGCTTAAATAAGACAAAAATATTTTGTACCGATGTAGCTATTCCGCAGAAACCACATTTATTAGTTAAAGACGCGATAAGGTACGCCGAAGTACTTTAAGTCTATTGACTTGAAGTATCCCGCGCTGTAAGGTGAAGTATTCAGCAGAACACCACCAAGTATCGATTCCAACTTGTTAGTTAATTTTCAATGCCAAGTACATACGTGTATACCGTCGACGGCATTGTAGTTAAATCATCAAAAAATAATACATACATAGGGACAACATCACGTACATTGCTCCGAACCCAAAGTAAGTAGCTAAAGCACGCGTGCTATGGACTCAGAAACAACGAAGCTACCACAAACACCAAGACCAGAGTCCACGTAGAGAGATCGTACATAAGTTTTTGAAAAACTCATTGGTACTGCCACCTGGGGATCGAACTCGGGTCTCTCGACTCGAAATTCCGATCACCCAACCACTCGGCTATCGTGACTCAACCAAATATTAATGACTAAAGTTAAAAAGAAGATAGATAATATGTAACTCTGAACCCTTAACCTAATATAACCTTAATAGCCGAGGAGATTGACCTACTTTAGATCTAATAGCCAAGGAGATTGAGTTCTGATTGAAGTTATTTTAGATTTCTACATGAAACTTAATCCCTTACTTAAAAAGCAGAATTAACGTCGCGATCTACATGTGCTATCCTTTCTCTATTTCCTACTTTTTAACCCTGATGCTCCTCCCTATCTCTGTGAACGCTTTAAATTTCTTGAACCTCGTGGAGTCCCATGCCGGACCATAAAATCACTACTCTTTAAGACACCTTCTCATTCTTCTAGTAGTAAGCTGAATCCTTTACTATAGAGGCGGTTAAGTAGTGGAGCTCTCTCCCACATATTCGTGCTAGTCCATATCTAGACAATTTTCGAAAAAGAGTAAAGAAGCACTCTTTAGAATTATAATTATTTTATATATATTTGTGAGATGAAATCGTTTAGTGTATGTATTTATGTATATGTATGTGTATATATGTATATATAATATATATGTATTTGTATGTATGTGTATGTAGGCATAGGTATAAGAACATGTTTATCTAGAATATTATATCTTATTATTTTTTAGTATACTTTATTTCGAGTACACAGTTACCTACTTGCATAAGTGTTAAGCTATATTTTCTCTTTCATCAAAGGTTTGCTGGAAGAGAACTCTTGTTTAAGGGTTAAGCTCGCCTCTGTACATTTTTATTACATAAATTTTACTGTATATTTCTTCTAATGTGTACAATAAAGAATAAAGAATTATTCGTTCCATCTTCTGCCTATCCAATATTGCCCATCCTGCTTTGAAACAAAAACAAAAAATAAATAAATCAGATCCACATACATATATAGATACACGGATATGGATAACGTCACATACATTTCTCTGATCTCAAAGTAAGTAGCTAAAGCATGCGTTATGCAATCGGAAACAACGAACGCATAGTAATGAGGTTGTTAAATGAATTAGCAATTAACTTGACATAACCTAAAATATGTAATTTTTTTAAACTTATATGCGCACAACAAAGGCAAAGAACTATTAGAATAAAATATTTGTACAAGACTACTACTTATTCCTATACTGAAATATCTTCAAATAGTCCTATAGAAGAGAAATGCGTCAAAAATGGCAAAATTGATATATCTTTCAATATTCTACAAATAGTAAATATTTGTTTTTCTTTTTTTCTATGAACAAATGTACATACTCTTAATTTGTCTGAATGTAATAAAATTAGAATTTATGGCTTTTGTATATTCATTTTTGTATTCAATTTATCATCAAAATATTCACAACAGCTGTTAGAAAATTTATTGCAAACATTTTAATTACAGTTAAGCATAGATTCAGTGAATTTATTGAATTAGAAATTAAGATGCAATACTATACTCTCTTTATAATCTGTAAATACAGAATTTATAGAAAAAAACATCAACTTTTTCAATTGTATAATCTATATATCTTCGTTAAGTTTAAAAATATATTATTGTAAAATATTTGTACAAGACTACTACTTATTCCTATACTGAAATATTTTCAAATAGTCCTCCAGAAGAGAAATGCGTCAAAAATGGCAAAATTGATATATCTTTCAATATTCTACAAATAGTAAATATTTGTTTTCTTTTTCTATGAACAAATGTACATACTCTTAATTTGTCTGAATGTAATAAAATTAGAATTTATGGCATTTGTATATGCATTTTAGTAATTAATTTATCATCAAAATATTCACAACAGCTGTTAGATAATTAATTGCAAACATTTTAATTACAGTTAAGCATAGATTCAGTGAATTTATTCAATTAGAAATTAAGATGCAATACTATACTCTCTTTATAATCTGTAAATACAGAATTTATAGAAAAAAGTATCAACCTTTTTCAATTGTATAATCTATATATCTTCGTTAAGTTTAAAAATATATTATTGTAAAATATTTGTACAAGACTACTACTTATTCCTATACTGAAATATTTTCAAATAGTCCTCCAGAAGAGAAATGCGTCAAAACTGGCAAAATTGATATATCTTTCAATATTCTACAAATAGTAAATATTTGTTTTCTTTTTCTATGAACTAATGTACATACTCTTAATTTGTCTGAATGTAATAAAATTAGAATTTATGGCATTTGTATATGCATTTTAGTAATTAATTTATCATCAAAATGTTCACAACAGCTGTTAGATAATTAATTGCAAACATTTTAATTACAGTTAAGCGTTGATTCAGTGAATTTATTCAATTAGAAATTAAGATGCAATACTATACTCTCTTTATAATCTGTAAATACAGAATTTATAGAAAAAAGTATCAACCTTTTTCAATTGTATAATCTGTATATCTTCGTTAAGTTTAAAAATATATTATTGTAAAATATTTGTACAAGACTACTACTAATTCCTATACTGAAATATTTTCAAATAGTCCTCCAGAAGAGAAATGCGTCAAAACTGGCAAAATTGATATATCTTTCAATATTCTACAAATAGTAAATATTTGTTTTCTTTTTTTCTATGAACTAATGTACATACTCTTAATTTGTCTGAATGTAATAAAATTAGAATTTATGGCATTTGTATATGCATTTTAGTAATTAATTTATCATCAAAATGTTCACAACAGCTGTTAGATAATTAATTGCAAACATTTTAATTACAGTTAAGCGTAGATTCAGTGAATTTATTCAATTAGAAATTAAGATGCAATACTATACTCTCTTTATAATCTGTAAATACAGAATTTCTAGAAAAAAATATCAACTTTTTCAATTGTATAATCTGTATATCTTCGTTAAGTTTAAAAAAATATATTATTGTAAAATATTTTATACACATATATTAATCAATGTATATTTTTATTAAACAAATATATGATCGTGTTAAAAAGTAACATATTTATATCAATTTTTGATATTAATTTACACATGTGCTATATTTTATATCAAGTATCGTAATTATGAGATATTTCTTGTGTCTCGTATATTTTCAAGTGTCAAGTAAGAGTTCCCTTTACTAAAAAAATATTTATTTTGCCGCCAAAAAGACGCAAAGATTATTATATGAAAAAGTTGGCCCTGTTTCGTTCTAGGCCAGTTCAGTTCTGTTATTCCGAGAAAAAGTATCCTATATGTAAACCAAACTAAATGTATGCTAAATTTCATTCATATCGGTGCAGCCGGTTTTGCGTGACTTCACAAACAAAGTTTCACCTATGTAATGTTAAGGAGTATATGTACGGATCCAAGTCTTCCTGGTGGCAAAATATATACAAAGTAACAACGGTTTTATAACATAATGAAAGTGTAATATTTGTAAACATTTTACTTTATACTGAACAACTTTATAAGAATATTGTGTAGTGAAGTAGATAATATGTAGTAAGCACTTGTGAAATCAGCAACAAAACTAAAACTATCAACTTTTTAGGTAAGTTTTCATTTGTTCTTACCTTGCATCTATTCTCATTAACTCGCGGCTTTGCCCGCAGTTTCACAATTAACGCGGGACCCTAATTATTGTCCTAAAATAATAGTAGCCTATGTTACTCCTTATAAAATCAGCTATCTGCCAGTGAAAGTCCCGTTAAATTTGGTCCAGTCTTTCCAGAGATTGGGCCGAAGAAACAGAGAGAGAGAGAGACAAAAATGTGTATGTTAGTACCGTGTATACTTTCCACATAATTCCGTGTGTCTTTCGCCGTGTGTTAAAATTGTAAGAATATTACCACTCCCTATCTTCCCGTGGGTGTCGTTAGAGGCGACTAAGGGCCTATTCAACAGCCTTGAACATCGTTATAGCGACCGATAGATGGCGGGATCTAAAAATTATCAGACTAATATAATCCGATACCAAAGTTGGGCAGCGGAGTCGTGAGGTGTCTGATACTGCGATCGCCAATCCGCTTGCCAAGCGTGGCGAATATGGCAAATACTCAGCAGGTGATAGCACCGTACCATTCCATCTATTAAAAGGAGGTTCTTTTTTAAAACTTCGATAGCCCCGTGGCTTATTAATAGTTTTCACACAATTAATCATACTGGGGCATACAGAGGTGTAGACAATTAAGTCGTTTCGACCCACTTTTCACCGAGCTTATTTGGGACAACGTGACAGGTGGTGAGCCTATCGCTGCCTCAGTGTTGTTAACTTCAGTTGATAAATTAAACAGTTAAATGATTTCCTTTTTCCGTTGAATGCTTCTAATGTCATCCACCATAGAGTTTATAAATCAATGTGGTATAATAATACCCTGGTATATAAATTACCCTGATATTATTAACCCCGCTTCGGGTGCCACCAGCTACGATCAGTAGGCTAGTACAATTGTCTATGAACTATTTAATAATGAATTTTTCCCGAAAATCATATAAGAAACGTCGCGATAGCCGAGTGGTTGGGTTGTCGGTATTTGAGTCAAGAGACTCGATTTGGATCGATTACATCGTTGGGTTGGACATAAAGACGGAAACAGGCTACCTATCACGTTGTCTCAAAAATGTGGTCGGTGAAAGAAACGACTTAATTGTCTGGACCTCTGTGTACCCCAGCATTGGAAATAGCGAAAAAATAAAAAATATCTTTACGCAATTCCCAATACAATTAGACAGAGGTCAAGTCTAGACAATTAAGTCGTTTCGACCCACTTTTCACCGAGCTTATTTGGGACAACGTGACAGGTGGTGAGCCTGTCGCCGTCTTTATGTCCAAGCCAACGATGAAATTCGTACATAAGTTTTGAAAAACAAACCCATTGGTACTGCCACCTGGGGATCGAACTCGGGTCTCTCGACTCGAAATTCCGACCACCCAACAACTTGGCTATCGTGACTTTTGAAATAGCGAAAAAATAAAAATATAAAAATATCTTCACGCAATTCCCAATACAGGGGTAGACAGAGGTCAAGTCTAGACAATTAAGTCGTTTCGACCCACTTTTCACCGAGCTTATTTGGGACAACGTGACAGGTGGTGAGCCTGTCGCCGTCTTTATGTCCAAGCCAACGATGAAATTCGTACATAAGTTTTGAAAAACAAACCCATTGGTACTGCCACCTGGGGATCGAACTCGGGTCTCTCGACTCGAAATTCCGACCACCGAACAACTTGGCTATCGTGACTTTTGAAATAGCGAATATTATAAATACATACCTACATAGGGACAGCCTCACATACATTGCTCTGATCCCTAAGTAAGGAAGTAAAGCACGCGTGTTATTGAATGGGGAAACAACGAAGGTTCCTTCAACACCCAGTACCGAGACAATGTAGAAAAAGTGGTTTTCTATAATGACCATTCCGGGAATCGTACCCGTGACCCATGAGCTCGCGATATCTTGAAAACCTGCGTGTATACCACTCGTCCATGGATCTTCAATTGTAACGATTCATTCTGACTTTGCCGTGTGGTAACGGTGTAAGAATGTTGCAACTCCCTTTGTTCCCGTGGGTGTCGTAAGAGGCGAATAAAGGGACGTGCCCAGAATATCCCAATGGCCCCGATTATGGCAAATCCTCCCCTTGGAAGAGGCTGTTATCTATCTTATGTATCTGTTCTGGCTTAAATAAGACAAAAATATTTTGTACCGATGTAGCTATTCCGTAGAAACCACATTTATTAGTTAAAGACGCGATAAGGTACGCCGAAGTACTTCAAGTCTATTGACTTGAAGTATCCCGCGCTGTAAGGTGAAGTATTCAGCAGAACACCACCAAGTGTCGATTCCAACTTGTTAGTTATTTTTCAATGCCAAGTACATACGTGTATACCGTCGACGGCATTGTAGTTAAATCATCAAAAAATAATACATACATAGGGACAACATCACATACATTGCTCCGAACCCAAAGTAAGTAGCTAAAGCACGCGTGCTATGGACTCAGAAACAACGAAGCTACCACAAACACCCAGACCAGAGTCCACGTAGAGAGATCGTACATAAGTTTTGAAAAACAAACCCATTGGTACTCGGATCTCTTGACTCTAATTCCGATCACCCAACCACTCGGCTATCGTGACTCAACCAAATATTAATGACTAAAGATAAAAAGAAGATAGATAATATGTAACTCTAAACCCTTAACCTAATATAACCTTAATAGCCGAGGAGATTGACCTACTTTAGATCTAATAGCCAAGGAGATTGAGTTCTGATTGAAGTTATTTTAGATTTCTACATAAAACTTAATCCCTTACTTAAAAAGCAGAATTAACGTCGCGATCTACATGTGCTATCCTTTCTTTATTTCCTACTTTTTAACCCTGATGCTCCTTCCTATCTCTGTGAACGCTTTAAAATTCTTGAACCTCGTGGAATCCCATGCCGGACCATAAAATCACTACTCCTTAAGACACCCTCTCATTCTTCTAGTAGTAAACTGATTCCTTTACTATAAAGGCGGTTAAGTAGTGGAACTCTCTGCCACATATTCGTGCTAGTCCATATCTAGACAATTTTCGAAAAAGAGTAAAGAAGCACTCTTTAGAATTATAATTATTTTATATATATTTGTGAGATGAAATCGTTTAGTGTATGTATTTATGTGTATGTATGTGTGTATATGTATATATGGTATATATGTATTTGTATGTATGTGTATGTAGGCATAGGTATAAGAACATGTTTATCTAGAATATTATATCTTATTATTTTTTAGTATACTTTATTTCGAGTACACAGTTACCTACTTGCATAAGTGTTAAGATATAGTTTAACACTTATGCAAGTAGTTTCTCTTTCATCAAAGGTTTGCTGGAAGAGAACTCTTGTTTAAGGGTTAAGCTCGCCTCTGTACATTCTTATTACATAAATTTTACTGTATATCTCTTCTAATGTGTACAATAAAGAATAAAGAATTATTCGTTCCATCTTCTGCCTATCCAATATTGCCCATCCTACTTTGAAACAAAAACAAAAGATAAATAAATCAGATCCACATACATATATAGATACACGAATATGGATAACGTCACATACATTTCTCCGATCTCAAAGTAAGTAGCTAAAGCACGCGTGCTATGGACTCAGAAACAACGAAGCTACCACAAACACCAAGACCAGAGTCCACGTAGAGAGATCGTACATAAGTTTTGAAAAACAAACCCATTGGTACTCGGATCTCTTGACTCTAATTCCGATCACCCAACCACTCGGCTATCGTGACTCAACCAAATATTAATGACTAAAGTTAAAAAGAAGATAGATAATATGTGACTCTGAACCCTTAACCTAATACAACCTTAATAGCCGAGGAGATTGACCTACTTTAGATCTAATAGCCAAGGAGATTGAGTTCTGATTGAAGTTATTTTAGATTTCTACATGAAACTTAATCCCTTACTTAAAAACAGAATTAACGTCGCGATCTACATGTGCTATCCTTTCTTTATTTCCTACTTTTTAACCCTGATGCTCCTCCCTATCTCTGTGAACGCTTTAAATTTCTTGAACCTCGTGGAGTCCCATGCCGGACCATAAAATCACTACTCCTTAAGACACCCTCTCATTCTTCTGGTAGTAAGCTGAATCCTTTACTATAAAGGCGGTTAAGTAGTGGAACTCTCTCCCACATATTCGTGCTAGTCCATATCTAGACAATTTTCGAAAAAGAGTAAAGAAGCACTCTTTAGAATTATAATTATTTTATATATATTTGTGAGATGAAATCGTTTAGTGTATATATTTATGTATATGTATGTGTGTATAAGTATATATGGTATATATGTATTTGTATGTATGTGTATGTAGGCATAGGTATAAGAACATGTTTATCTAGAATATTATATCTTATTATTTTTTTGTATACTTTATTTCGAGTACACAGTTACCTACTTGCAAAAGTGTTAAGATATAGTTTAACACTTATGCAAGTAGTTTCTCTTTCATCAAAGGTTTGCTGGAAGAGAACTCTTGTTTAAGGGTTAAGCTCGCCTCTGTACATTTTTATTACATAAATTTTACTGTATATTTCTTCTAATGTGTACAATAAAGAATAAAGAATTATTCGTTCCATCTTCTGCCTATCCAATATTGCCCATCCTACTTTGAAACAAAAACAAAAATAAATAAATCAGATCCACATACATATATAGATACACGAATATGGATAACGTCACATACATTTCTCCGATCTCAAAGTAAGTAGCTAAAGCATGCGTTATGCAATCGGAAACAACGAACGCATAGTAATGAGGTTGTTAAATGAATTAGCAATTAACTTTTTTAAACTTATATGCCTACAAAAAAGGCAAAAAACTATTAGAAGAAAATATTTGTACAAGACTACTACTTATTCCTATACTGAAATATCTTCAAATAGTCCTGTAGAAGAGAAATGCGTCAAAAATGGCAAAATTGATATATCTTATCTTTCAATATTCTACAAATAGTAAATATTTGTTTTTCTTTTTTCTATGAACAAATAAAAGTCACGATAGCCGAGTGGTTGGGTGGTCGGAATTTCGAGTCGATAGACCTGAGTTCGATCCCCAGTTGGTAGGCTCGTACCAATGGGTTTTTCAAAACGTATGTACGAATATCGTTGGTTTGACATAAAGGCGGCGACGGCTCACCACTCATTACGTTGTCCTGAAAATATCTTCAAATAGTCCTCCAGAAGAGAAATGCGTCAAAAATGCGTTATTGAGTTATTTCTTTCAATATTCTGCAAATATTGTTTTTTCTATGAACAAATGTACATACTCTTAATTTGTCTGAAAGTAATAAAATTAGATTTAATGGCTTTTGTATATTCATTTTTGTATTCAATTTATCATCAAAATGTTCACAACAGCTGTTAGATAATTAATTGCAAACATTTTAATTACAGTTAAGCGTAGATTCAGTGAATTTATTCAATTAGAAATTAAGATGCAATACTATACTCTCTTTATAATCTGTAAATACAGAATTTATTATTTTTTTGTATACTTTATTTCGAGTACACAGTTACCTACTTGCAAAAGTGTTAAGCTATATTTTCTCTTTCATCAAAGGTTTGCTGAAAGAGAACTCTTGTTTAAGGGTTAAGCTCGCCTCTGTACATTTTTATTACATAAATTTTACTGTATATTTCTTCTAATGTGTCCAATAAAGAATAAAGAATTATTCGTTCCATCTTCTGCCTATCCAATATTGCCCATCCTACTTTGAAACAAAAACAAAAAATAAATAAATCAGATCCACATACATATATAGATACACGGATATGGATAACGTCACATACATTTCTCTGATCTCAAAGTAAGTAGCTAAAGCATGCGTTATGCAATCGGAAACAACGAACGCATAGTAATGAGGTTGTTAAATGAATTAGCAATTAACTTGACATAACCTAAAATGTATTCTTTATTAATGTGACAAAAGCAAAGAACTATTAGAAAAAATATTTGTACAAGACTACTACTAATTCCTATACTGAAATATTTTCAAATAGTCCTATAGAAGAGAAATGCGTCAAAAATGGCAAAATTGATATATCTTTCAATATTCTACAAATAGTAAATATTTGTTTTTCTTTTTTTCTATGAACAAATGTACATACTCTTAATTTGTCTGAAAGTAATAAAATTAGAATTAATGGCTTTTGTATATTCATTTTTGTATTCAATTTATCATCAAAATATTCACAACAGCTGTTAGAAAATTTATTGCAAACATTTTAATTACAGTTAAGCATAGATTCAGTGAATTTATTGAATTAGAAATTAAGATGCAATACTATACTCTCTTTATAATCTGTAAATACAGAATTTATTATTTTTCAATTGTATAATCTATATATCTTCGTTAAGTTTAAAAAAATATATTATTGTAAAATATTTTATACACATATACTAATCTTATTTATTTATTTATATTTATTTATCTTCACGCACAATCCCTGACGGGGTAGCCAGAGAGAACAGATCGCCAAGTGTCACGATCCCTACATACTTCTTTCGCTTCTTTCAGATTCATCATCTTCTTCATACATGCACGTCTAGGTATCCGAGTACTCTTGACCCTCCTCTCTTCGAGCAATTTGCTCACATGGTCTTCGAGATACCTCGACACCTTTTAATATTAACTTTCGCGCTATATATTTTCTTCACCATTCGGTCTTCACTCATTCGCTCAACGTGCCCAAACCATCGAAGCACGCCCTTATCCATTTTTGAGACAAGGTTATCTTTCAAACCTGCCATATTGCGAATCTCTTCGTTTCGCTTTCGGTCGGCCATGGTAAGGCCGCACATTTTACGAAAAGATCGCATCTCCACTGCATTTAACCTGCTTTTATGCTTCTTCTGGCATACCCAGGTTTCGCTGCGATGTAACAAAGTCGGTACCAACACTGCGTTATGTATTGCAAGGCGTGCACTTTTCACAACGCCTTGCCTTTTGATTAACGCAGTCAGGGCACCATTGACTTTGTTTCCGGCAGCGACACGCCTGTCCACATCTAAATCACATCTTCCATCCCGGCTAAACGCACTCCCAAGAATACAATTTCATTCACCTGTTCTAGACATTCCTGATTTACCCAAATTTCGCACTTCGTTCTTTCTTCGTCCCTTTCAAATACCAGAACCTTAGTTTATTAACGAACTCAATGGAATGATTTCACATTTCTTCACATTCATACACGTGACTAATGCCGCAGTTCTGCCTCTGATGGTGCTATAAACTTTGCATTATCAACATAAAGCAGACAATTTACTTTTATGTCACCCAATTTCACACCCAAACAGCTTCATCAAAAAGAAAAACTTACAGAAGCTGTAAACAGCTTGCCCGAGATACAGTATGAATACATGAGAAGACATGGGCTACAACCCTTTTTACGCCGTTTGGACTAAACATGGGTGGTCATGCCTACCCGCACACAGGCTTTACAGTCTCACGTGTGACTGCGCACTGGCCACTAACGTCGACCATCACCATACCCCGGCAACAGTTCCCACATTTTCTTCCTTACAACCTTATCAAATGCTTTCTCAAGATCCAGAAAAGCACAGAAATGTTCTGTTAGCAGCCAGAAGCTTCTCCGTGATCATGCGGGAGAAAACATTTGATCCGTGCATCCTCTTCCAGGTCTAAATCCGCATTGTGCCTCCCATAGAAATCTTTCCGATTTATCTTGCATCCACTAATCAATGTATATTTTTATTAAACAAATATATGACCGTGTTAAAAGTAACATATTCATATCAATTTTGATATTAATTTACACATGTGCTATATTTTATATCAAGTATCGTAATTATGAGATATTTCTTATGTCTCGTCTATTTTGAAGTGTCAAGTAAGAGTTCCCTTTACTAAAAATATTTATTTGCATAAAAGACATAGATGTTCACATGAAAAAAGTTGGCCCTGTTTCGTTCTAGGCCAGTTCAGTTCTGTTATTCCGAGAAAAGTACCCTATATGTAAACCTGGTTATAAACTAGATGTATGCTGAATTACATTCATATCGGTGCAGCTGTTTTTGCGTGATTTTACAAACAAAGTTTCACCTATGTAATGTTAAAAAGTATATGTACGGATCCAAGTCTTCCTGGTGGCAAAATAGATACAAAGTAACAACGGTTTTATAACATAATTAAAGTGTAATATTTGTAAACATTTTACTTTTATGTCACCCAATTTCACACCCAAACAGCTATCTTTCAGCTTCTGTAAACAGCTGCCGAGATACAGTATGAATAGCCAGGAAGACATGACACAACCCTGTTTTACGCCCGTTTGGACGCTAAACATGGGTGACAGGTCATGCCCTACCCGCACACAGGCTTTACAGTCACAGTAAAGTGACTGCACAGCCCTTAGCAATCGACCATCCACACCATACCCCGGCAACAGTTCCCACATTTTCTTCCTTACAACCTTATCAAATGCTTTCTCAAGATCCACAAAAGCACAGAAAATGTTCTGGTTAGCAGCCAGAAGCTTCTCCGTGATCATGCGGAGAGAAAACATTTGATCCAAGCATCCTCTTCCAGGTCTAAATCCGCATTGTGCCTCCCATAGAAATCTTTCCGATTTATCTTGCATCCACTAATCAATGTATATTTTTATTAAACAAATATATGACCGTGTTAAAAAGTAACATATTCATATCAATTTTTGATATTAATTTACACATGTGCTATATTTTATATCAAGTATCGTAATTATGAGATATTTCTTGTGCCTCGTCTATTTTGAAGTGTCAAGTAAGAGTTCCCTTTACTAAAAAAATATTTATTTTGCCGCCAAAAAGACGCATAGATAATTACATGAAAAAGTTGGCCCTGTTTCGTTCTAGGCCAGTTCAGTTCTGTTATTCCGAGAAAAAGTATCCTATATGTAAACCAGGTTATAAACTAGATGTATGCTGAATTACATTCATTTCGGTGCAGCCGTTATTGCGTGATTTGACAAACAAAGTTTCACCTATGTAATGTTAAAAAGTATATGTACGGATCCAAGTCTTCCTGGTGGCAAAATAGATACAAAGTTACAACGGTTTTATAACATAATTAAAGTGTAATATTTGTAAACATTTTACTTTATACTAAACAACTTTATAAGAATATTGTGTAGTTAAGGAAATAATATGTAGTAAGCACTTGTGAAATCAGCAACAAAACTAAAACTATCAACTTTTTAGGTAAGTTTTCATTTGTTCTTACCTTGCATCTATTCTCATTAACTCGCGGCTTTGCCCGCAGTTTCACACTTAACGCGGGACCCTAATTATTGTCCTAAAATAATAGTAGCCTATGTTACTCCTTATAAAATCAGCTATCTGCCAGTGAAAGTCCCGTTAAATTTGGTCCAGTCTTTCCAGAGATTGGGCCGAAGAAACAGAGAGAGAGAGAGACAAAAATGTGTATGTTAGTACCGTGTATACTTTCCATATAGTTCCGTGTGTCTTTCGCCGTGTGTTAAAATTGTAAGAATATTACCACTCCCTATCTTCCCGTGGGTGTCGTTAGAGGCGACTAAGGGCCAATTCAACAGCCTTGAACATCGTCATGGCGACCGATAGATGGCGGGATAACCATCTGTACAAATTATCAGACTGATATAATCCGATACCAAAGTTGGGCAGCGGCGTCGGAGGCGTGAGGTGTATGATACTGCGATCGCCAATCCGCTTGCCAAGTGTGGCGATTACGGCAAATCCTCCCCATGGGAGAGGCCTATGTCCTGCAGTGGACTTAGGCCGTTATGTAGTATGCACTTTTCACCGAGCTTATTTGGGACAACGTGACAGGTGGTGAGCCAATCGCTGTCTCAGTGTTGTTAACTTCAGTTGATAAGTTAAACAGTTAAATGATTTCCTTTTCCCGTTGAATGCTACTAGTATCATCCACCATAGAGTTTATAAATCAATGTGGTATAATAATACCCTGGTATATAAATTACCCTGATATTATTAACCCCGCTTCGGGTGCCACCAGCTACGATCAGAAGGCTAGTACAATTGTCTATGAACTATTTAATAATGAATTTTTCCCGCATATCATATAAGAAACGTCGCGATAGCCGAGTGGTTGGGAGGTCGGTGTTTGAGTCAAGAGACTCGATTTGGACCCCTGGTGGTACGATTTATATCGTTGGGTTGGACATTAAAACGGCAACAGGCTCGTCACCTATCACGATGTCTCAAAAAAGTGGTCGGCGAAAGAAACGACTTAATTGTCTAACCTCTGTCTACCCCAGAATTGAAAGTAGCGAATATTATATCATAATAATAAATACATACCTCATTTTCATTGCTCTGATCTCTAAGTAAGGAACTTAGGCACCCGTGTTATTGAATGGGGAAACAACGAAGGTTCCTTCAACACCCAGAACCGAGAAAATGTAGAAAATGTGGTTTTCTGTATTTATTTATATATTCTTTATTGTACACCACAAAATAATATGAAAATAATTACAAGGAACAAAAAGGTAGTACACGAGGCGGTCCTATTAATAAAAAGCAATTTCTTTGAAGTTTTTTGAATGAAGGAAGAGATGGAGCACGTCAAATATGTAAGGGCAAAGCGTTCCACAGGCGGACAGCGGTAACAGTAGAAGGTTTATTATAAAAGGAAGTGGAGTGTAGAGAAGTTCGGAGGGAATGATTGACAGCGGAGCGAAGAAACCGCTCATAGGAAAGGGACATAAAGTCATACCGATCTTTTAAGTATTGAGGAGAGTATGGATTAAACAGCACGGAGTACAAAGCAGAAAGGATGTGCGTATTCCTGCGAAGGCGGATTGGCAGCCACTTGAGCTTCTATGAAATTCAGAAATGTGGTCATATTTACGAAGCCCAAATATGCAACGAATACTGAGATTTTGAATTCGCTCAAGTTTGTTAAGCTGCTCTTCAGTTATGTTGAGATAGCAAATATCAGCATAGTCAAGGATGGGCAAAAGTAAGGACTGAGCAAGCACAACTTTAGTAGCCAACGGTAGGAAGTTACGTAGTCTGCGTAAAGACCCCAGTGTTGCAAACATTTTACGACTAACTTCGTTAATTTGTGGAGTTCATGTCAAACAGGAGTCAAATATAACACCCAGATTCTTAAATTTTTGTCATCACCCAACCACTCAGCTATCAGGACTAAATATTAATGACTAAAATTTAAAAGAAGATATATAATATATAACTCTGTTCCCTTAACCTAATAGCCGAGGAGATTGACCTACTTTAGATCTAATAGCCAAGGAGATTGAGTTCTGATTGAAGTTATTTTAGATTTCTACATAAAACTTAATCCCTAACTTAAGAAGCAGAATTATTCGTTCCATCTTCTGCCCATCTAATATGGGCAATATCCTGTTTTGAAACAAAAACAAAATATAAATAAATTTGATTCACATACATACATAGTCCGGTCATAAGTATTGTCACACAGTAAAAACTTTTCTTTTAGAATGCTGGCCACAAAAAAGTTTATTGAATTCGAATTTCGAATTGTTCATGAAAATAAAACTACATACTTTTTTTACCGTACCGTACAGTTTTACCGTAGAAGAGAGCTACAACAAACAAAATGATAAGGTGTACGCACACAGTAGTGAAGAAGCAAGCAACCGTACTCCGAGTGTCCAACGAGGTCATTTTCTATCCTCGCTCATGGTATGGTTGGGAGTTTCTTATTGGGGCTTAACAGAGGTCCATTTTTGCGAAAAAGGTGTAAAAACGAATGCAGTTGTGTATCAAAATACAGTGCTGACGAAAAGGAAAAGGCCTGCTCGAAGCCTCATCCCAATTTGAGTCACTCAAGACATTCTTGATTAAGGCAGCCGCCGATATCATTCATTTTGTCATTTTCATCATTTTGAATAAACTTTAGTGTCATAAGAATCTATGTTTTGTTAAGTTCATTTTGGTATATAAATAGTAACATAATGAATAAACTTGTTTTAATTATTTTAGGTTAAACATGTGACAGAATTTATGCCCTGTCTAGGTATATAGATACACGGATATGGACAACGTCACATACATTTCTCCGATCTCAAAGTAAGTAGCTAAAGCATGCGTTATGCAATCGGAAACAACGAAGCTATCACAAACACCCTGGCGAGACAATGTAGAAAAATTCGTTTTCTATATCGAACCCGAAACTTCGTTCGAGCTGGTGACACCGTGACTACCGGTGTGTACGCCTCTGGTCCACGGAGGTCGTCACTGCAAGCAGCTCAAGCTCGCGGAGCAATAGAGTAACTCACTTAATAGCACATAGGCCTCTCCTGTACACAGGGACATGGGGTCTAGATTCCACAACAGGCGTGCTTTAGCTACTTTGGGACGAGAGCAATGTATGTGATGTTGTTGCTGTCTATGCGTGTGTTCATTATCATTAAGAAAGTAATCCAAGTGCAGCCAGTGGCTCCAGCACACGCCGCGGCACTCGGAGCCGTCCGCGCGCGGCAGCTGCACGTCCGACAGCGTCGCGTCGGCGCGGCGGCCGCGCTCCCGAGCCGCGCTGGGCGCGCCGCTGCCGGACCGCGCCGGCGCGCCGCGGCTGCTGTTCGCCGGGGAGGCCACCGACCCGACCCACTTCTCCACGGTGCACGGCGCCAGCGACACGGGCCGCAGGGAGGCCGCCAGGCTGCTGCCCTCTAGTCACATTTAAAACACGACTCTGCATTCAGACCATTACGCTACGGAAGTAAGTTTAACGCGGGTGTCCGTAGTCCGTAGTAGGTTTTGTGATATGTTGTGATAATTTTTTCTATTGCAGTTATATTCGAAATGTATATGTACGTCATCAAAACAGTTATTTTGCCGCGCATTATCTCTAAATTCCAATTTAGAATCATTTCCAGTATTGGGATGAAGCGTGAAAGAGTAATTTCAAATCCAGATGAAAGTAGAAGCCCAAATTTCTCTTAGCAGTTCCAGGACACGTCTCAGCTGCATTTCGGGGTTGCTTTCGTTATTTACCAACTATATGTTGGAACAATCTGCCACCGCCTTTTCGTGATATTCGCTCAATTGCCTATTTCAAAACACGGTATACAGAATATCTTATGAGTAATCGAGATCCCAGTTTAAATTCTTTTTATATAATGTATACTTTCATAGGCTATTACTGTTGGCATCAAATTGTAAATTCTCTCTTCTTCTTTGGATCCGTACACATGTAATAAACATGCTTAATTAAATACATCTTTTTTTAATATGGTATACACTCTATGGTATAGTAAGTTTGCCAATCAATATTAATGTAAATACTTATTCGTTTTGTTTTATTCCCAATCCAAAATAATGTAATACGAAGAGGTGCCTATAAAACTAAAAGATTTTATGTAAGGTAATAGTATTCGAATCGTATTCGAATCGATCGCACTGTCTACAATTTGAATCGATTTATGAAACCGATCTATCGAATCGAATCCTCAATAATTATTCGTGGTGTAATCTAAAAATTTACACTTAAGATCTGTATACGAATATTAAGTTATGAAATAAATAGACACACAATTTATTTCATAACTTAAGAGAACGATTTCCGGATTAAAGTGATAAAGGTTATATATATATGCTTTATTATAACAAACCTTTCCACTTTATTCTTTGACATGTTCAGTGGATAGACACATAAGTACTATTATAAAAATAATCGATATAGAAACGAAATCGATTCAGCTGTGAGCGGAAAAATTATAAAAATAAACACAAACCCAAGTATTAACAGAATATTGTGATTTACACTTTTAGAGGTTTTAAAACTGTGTATAAAATGTATCCGAAATGTAGGCGTACGTTTTACCATCATCAGAGGCCAAAGAGAATATAATCACTACGTCATAAGAATCGGCACTTAGAACCGATGGGAATATAATCTCATTTTGAATTAAAAATAGATTTGCTTACCAACTTAACTCAATGGTATGTGTACCAACCGTACAAATATATTTAAGGGAGGTGCTTGTTTGTTGGAACCAATATCGATTAACTAGTGATGTCTGAGAAGCATGCACAAAAATTTACGAAATTTTAACAGATTATATCCTAGATAGTTTAGATACATTGTTTAAAGGTTAAGTCCAACTATTGGTCGTGGAAATACAGCCAGCATTTGTGGTACCATGCTGTTAGGTAGGCCTGTGTGATTATTATAGTTTTTAGTCAATAAGTATTGTAAATATAAATATAATATATTTGGTTCCTGTAAATAAAATACTGGACAATAAGTTTATATAATTATTTTCCTCATCTTAATACTCAACGTAGTACTCATATTATGCGGATTAAATGTTGCAAACCGACAACGCAATTCCCAATACAGGGGCAGACAGAGGTCTAGTCTAGACAATTAAGTCCCTTCGACCCACCTTCCACCGAAGATATTTTCGGGACAATGTGACAGGTAGAGAACCCGTCGCCGTCTTTATGTCCAAGCCAACGATATAATTCGTAGATAAGTTTTTGGAAAACCCATTGATACGACTATGCCACCTGGGGATCGAACTCGGGTCCCTTGACTCGAAAATCCGATCACCCAACCACTCGGCATCGTGACTGTTAACTACACAAAATAAAAAATATTTTGGGGTAATCTAATAGACGTTACGGATAATTTTATCAATCACATTACACATTTAAAGACATGACAGTGGTAGGGCCACGCATCAGCTTTTGCTGTTGCATGAATGGGCCGGCTCGACCGTGGAGGTACCACGACCTCACAGAATACCGGCGTGAAGTAGAAGTCTAATAAAGTTCTGCATTTCGTCTGGTTAGTGCAGGTAACCGGAGGCCCACACACCCCCTCCCCCAATTCTGGGGGAGGCCCTTCAAGGGCGGCAACGCATCTGGTATTGCGGGTGTTTATGGGCGGTGGTAATCACTTACCATCACGTGAGCCACCTGGTCGTTTGCCTCCCTTTTCTATAAAAAAATTACAGTTTAAAAATACATGTATTTGAAATTATTAATATATAAGTAGACATTTCTTTTTATATTCTTTAGAACTATGTGTGGTGACATATCCGAACGGAATGTCTAACATCTAACTATCCAAACGCGTCGTGATGACATACTTTTTCATTGTTGTTTTAATTCTGCTGATGCTTTTCCCGCGTATGTTTAAAAACTAAATAAAAATTGTTAACGAACGTCACTTAGATAACATTATGTTAATGACTGTATAATCTATGTGTCATTGGTTAATTGCTTTGATAAAAACCGAATATTGAAGTTTTCATTGTGACTTCTCGCTTTTCGCAACATTTACTTCTTTCTTAGATGTATGGCCTCTCTTTCGCATCACTTATTTAAATCCTGTTGAAGTCTTTGACAACACACACATTGATCTCAGTTTTTAGCCAACTAAAAGGCGTTGTAAAACTTTTGTTGTTTTGTGGTATATCACTCCTCGAAAGGAATATCATTAACCAGCACAGAACTTAATATAACCTATGAAAATTAATAAAAATTTCCTGCGCACTCTGTGGTGTGCCCTGAATAGTTTCCCTTGGTTTACCGTAGATGGCGGTAGTGGGCCTAAACGTTATTTAATTTTATTATATACTGTAAACAATGTTACTAAAAACCGTCCTTAAAGTAGTTGTGTCTATGTTTGCCATTTTAACTCAATTTATATTCTTTCGTATTTTAAAATAGTTGCTCATTTAGGCGATTTATTCGTAAATTTATTCATAAAATCTTAATAGAGTATTTATAAAAAATCTATCTTTATCGCCATTCCCAGCACTGGAGTATACAGAAGTCTAAACAATTAAAACCTTACGACTCACCTTTCCCCGAAGATTATTTTTGAAACAATGTGACAGGTGGTGAGCCCTCTTTATAACCAAGCTAAGAATATAAATCGTATATAACTTTAGAAAAAACACTTAACTTAACTTAAAACTTTAGAAAGAACACCTAACCACTACGGTCTATCTATACTACCGTGACTATACTACACTTATTTTCAATGTACAAACCCAATGAAACACTAATTATTTAAAATATATTTTCCCCCTACTAGTTGGTCATTGTTACAATATTTGAGAGGGCCGGTCTAAAAGCAAACTGTGTAAGAAATAATAACAGATACGGCGTTATAGTAGCGATACTAACTCAACTGTAGAAAACTGCGAATCAATAATATTTAACAATTTCCAAATAACCATTTATGTTTAGGAAACTCTTATACGTATATTAAAGAAGTACGTATATTACGTACATTTTTGTAACATAAATTGAAATCAATTTCATTAATCATAAAGTTAATTTTAGTGTGCATATGTTACCTACTTCCTTTTTTATTATACTTTATACACAAAATCGAAGAATCTTAAAAACAAGATTTTTTAAGGTAGGTAGAATTGGGCAGCCTTACTTGAGCTTAGTGATTTCCATCAGGCCTCCAAAAACACGACTATGCCATGTATATGGCAGATGATGCAGTATTCTATAAATATATTTCGTGCTGTCTTAGCTATGGTCGAAGTCTTGTTTCACTAAATTCTTAAAGACCTTGAAAGACTATTTTATAGTTTATATAGTTATCCGATCAGGCCTGTTAATGATTTGTCAAAAAATTATGTTTTGTGCATTGGCATTTAAAATATTAACTTTTGGAAAAAACGATGGACTTTCTCTAGAATTTTTGTAAGCTATAATTTTCCTTTAGTTCAGGAGGATCACGCAATGGTTGAGGAGGTTGAAACACAGATTCCGACGAAGTTAGTAACTAAAGAAACAGCAATAAAATAATGATAACAGAATTGTACTAGTTGAAATAAAATAATGTGTTGTAAGAATATAAATATATTACCTGTTCTATGTTATATTGCGCAAGACTACTGGTTGGTCGTTACAGAGACAACATTCTCTTGTTACTCTACTCTTATCATCTCTAAGTCTGCGCTTTACTCTGTGGAGAATAAGAATATAGAAATTGTGTGTTGTAGTAAAAACTGTTCCATATGTTTCAGATTCAAAAGCGAAATTCCATTACATTTCGTGAGTTTTTAATACGTGTGACCTTGAATTTAAACGAATTTCAGAAGTGATTTTAATATTCCCGCGAAGTTGTTTACTTCGAAATTCAAATTTCTTTTATTGAAGTGGTGTTATAGCAATGTGATGAAACAGCTCTATACAATATTACCGTGTTATTTTTATATTAAAGGATTTTAGAAGTGATAAAAATACTTAAAATATTTAAGGTTTAAATATCAAATTCAACATGTTTACCGGTGTTATTATGTTTGACTTAATAAATAATTATGGCAACAAATATCTAAGTGGAGAAGGGAAACCGAATCTTGTTTAATCAGAAGACGAAGAGACCTTAGGAGATACTATCTCCTCTCAGAAAATGGGACCAGCAATAAAAACAAACGTACCGATAAGGTTTTGAATTTTCTTTATTATTTATTATAAAGATATTCTTTGATATGTGATCCTCTTTCAGAATGGTTTTCTGTTCAACCTCTTCTTTAGCCATGCAGCGCGGTAATGCTGCCAGCATTTTGGGTACCTTTGAACTAGAAACGTTGCAGGAACTGTTTAATGATTAATATTTTAATGTATGTTGGTGAATTTAGTAGACATATAATACATTTGATATGTAATTTTTTATTACATTAATTTATTTTAAGATATTTATTAGATGCGGTGAATTATAGTACAAGTAAAAAACAATATCTTCACGTCGTTAACAACACTGTGGTAGACAGGTTTGTACACAATTTTTATATGACAAATAAATCATAATTAGTTAAATAAAGTATACAATTACATACGATGACCTCCGTGGACGAGTGCCGGTACACCGCTTTTCAAGGTGTCGCTATCTCGAGGTCCCGGGTTCGATTCCGGAAGGGGCAATGTAGAAGAAACCCCTTTTTTACATTCTCTCGGGTCTGGATGTTTGTGGTGCCTTCGTTGTTTCCGATATCATACCTCATACCTCAAGTGCTTTAGCTTCTTACATTGGGATCGGAACAATGTATGTGATGCTGTCCCTATCTATATATGTATTTATTTATTTATTACATCTCAATACATATGCGAAACATAAGCATCTACAATATAATCAATGTCAATGAATCAATCCTACATACACAACAGTATGTTTTTTTGTTATATTTAAATAAATAGCAATAGTAATTAGAGAATCACGATAACGGAGTGTTTGGGTGGTCGAAATTTCGAGTCGAGAGATCCGAGTTCGATCCCTAGGTGGCAGGCTCGTACCATTGTTTTTTTTTCAAAAACTTATGTACGAATTGTATTGTTGACTTGAACATAAAGATGGCCCGAAAATATCTTCGGTGGAAAGTGGGTCAAAGGGACTTAATTGTCTAGACTAGACCTTTGTCTACCCCTGTATTGGGACAAATGAGAAAATGTAGAAAAAGTATTTTCTACATTAACTCGACCGGGGATCGAGCCCGGAACCTCAGAGCTAGCGACACCATAACAACCTGTGTACGCCAATGGTCCACGGAGGTTGTCAGATGTCGGGCACGAGTCTCAGAAGGAGAAAAGCATACCGGCTAAAAACCATCCACGGGATGCTGTTGGCCCGGAGGCCTTTACAGCTTCATGCTAGCTAGCTAATGGATAATAAATAAATGATTTAGTAACTGATATTTATAAATAAGTGTCTAGTCACGATAGCTCAGTGGTTAAGTGATCGGAATTCGAGTCAAGAGACACGAGTTCGCATCCTAGGTTGAAGGCTCGTACCAATGAGTTTTTTTTTTTGAAAACGGTTATGGTTTATGTGGGTGTCTTTGACATAACGACGGCGACAAGCTCACCACCCGTAACGTTGGCGCAAAAAAAGTATTCGGTGAAAGGTGGTTCAAAAGGACTTTTAATGGACACTTTCTGAACCTCAGTCTGCCCCTGTATTGAAAAATGTTGTTGAAAAATTATTATTTAATATAGCTAATCTCCAAAATTCTTTCGTATTATTTTTTTTATATAACTTTTTTATTTTATGGTGTTAACAACTAACGAATACGACAGTATATAAAATTCAGAGGGTGTGCCTTTTCTAGTGTATGTATAAAAATCTGGGTGACATAACTAAAAAAACATTTACATAAGAAATAGACATTCCATATTAGATTATTCTTATCTTAAAAAATTTATAATTTTAAAACATTTTTACGTCAATTTTTTTTTTTTTTGTAGAATGATAAGCGCCATTTGTGCTGTCAACAACGTAGGAAAGCAATGAAGGAAGTTGGTAGATCATTAAGAAGGATATGTAGTCTACCTGGTATCTAAGCTAACATGTTCCTAATATAAAAAGTCTGCACGAAGATAAGTCACGATAGCCGAGTGGTTGGGTGGTTGGAATTTCGAGTCAAAAGACCCGAGTTCGATCCTCAAGTGGCCGTACCAATGGGTTTTTCTAAAAAACTTATGTACGAATTAATATCGTTGGCTTGGACATAAAAGGCGGCGACGGGCTCACCACCTGTCACGTTGTCCCGAAAATATCTTCGGTGAAAGGTGGGTCAAAGGAATTGTCTAGACTAGACCTCTGTCTACCCCTGTATTGGAATTGCGTGAAAATATTTATATTTATTTATTTATTTATTTATGCACGAAAATACTTCAATTTAATAAAAAAATTTGGCATCAACATACTTGATACTTGTTAAAAAATCTAACCACTAATTAATCAATGCCATTTAGAAATGATCTTCTTTGTCCAATATCACATACGTGATTTTTTTTTTATAGAAGGGGGCAGGAAACGAGCATGTGGCACACGTGATGGTAAGTGATTACCGCCGCCCATGAACATCTGCAATACCAGAGGAATAGCGGATGCGTTGCCGGCCTTTGAGAAAGGTATAGGCTCTTTTCTTGAAGGTCCCTAAGTCATATCGGTCCGGAAAAACCGCTGACGACAGCTCATTCCACAAAGTGCAAGTGCGTGGTAGGAAATTCCGCGAACAACGCACTGTGGTGGAATGCCAAGCATCGAGGTGGTGATGGTATGATTACATACGTGAATATAAGTAAGTTTGAAAAAAATATTTAGTATCGTGTCGAATAAAACAATGATACTTTATTTTTTTTATAATTGAATGATAAGATTATTGTAACAAAATGTTCTAGTGGTATACCACACTAATATACTGCTATTAACATGCAGGAAAAATTTACGTGCTTTTGAAAATCTTTCAAAATAAACTTTCCATTTCAGTTGCAAAGCATGGACGAAATCGGAATATTACGACGAAGCGAATTATTCATTTAAATGTAATGTATGCAATACAGCGTTCAAGGCGAATCACAGTTTGAGACATCACATCAGACGAATGCATTTCAATATGAAATCGATAACTCCGCATCACGAATCGAAGGACATCGACCAAGTGTGGTACGAGAAGGTTCTGAATTCCGATTACATTATGGAAATCCAAAAAATCAGCGTAAACTGTTTAGTGATGAGAAAACTAGATAGGAACGTGACCGTTCAAATTGATGAAGATGAAAAAATTACAGATTTATCTTATCTATATCCAAAGAGTTATTTTTTCAAACAAAAATACAAAAAACTTTTTAAACAGTATAACGACAAAGGAAAATAACTGTATAAGTTAATTATAATGTTGTATTTGGTTCGCGAGAGTTCATAGATGTAAGATGCATTTGTGAATGTCATTAAAAAGAATACGCAATTCATCTATATTCATACTGCACTAAACTTATTAATCTGTATATGTACAGATCAGTCGTACGGCCATAGACATATATATGTATTATGCGGCCATTCTGTGTGTAAATGAAAATCACTAATTTTTTATCCTGTGCTTGGCTGTAGAGAAATACAAATACTTTAAAATCTGTTATCAATTTTTATTCTTTGTTACAGTTTGTTGTTACTGTTTATATATATACTTTTATACTTGTTATATATATACATATTTATTATTACATATAACTTTCCTGTACCGTTTCTGTTATGTTTCTATGCTATGTAGCGGATCATAAGTTATCTATATATTTGTAATAAGACTAAGATTATTTACGGGTACAATATTTCATACATTTATTTAAAACAAATGCGCGCATATTTGTTGCCATATTGACGGTATAAGGCCTGATGGGTTGTGATAGATTGTATGTTGTCGTTGGGTTAGACATAAAGACTGCGACGAGTTCACCATTTCTCTCAAATGTCTTCGGTGGAAGGTGGATCGATAGGACTTAATTGTCTATAGCTCTGTCTACCTAACGTATTATTATATAAAGGTGCCAGTATTTTCGAAACAAAATATTATCAATGGTTGTATATTTAATATCCTAGTAACTAAAATCAACACACAGTTGTTAAACAAAAATAAAACAATATAATAATTATCTTAATTTTTATTTACTTAACAGCTTATAAAATTCCATTGTTTTATCTATCAGGGCTTCCTTATCCCCTTCAGTAAGGAGAGATGGCGCCGATTTGAGTTATTTTAGTTTGGTATGTTTCAAAAGTATTACACAGCCGTCCAACGGTAGCCCGTGCGGTTTTCAAGGCTTTCATTGTGTCCGTATCTTACGATACCCACGGATAGGAAAGGGTTGTAAATATCCACAAGGAATTAGAACTAAAAAAATTGTCATTAAGACTTAACAATAAATATAAAAAGAATTGTATGGCAGCAACGACACACGGCTGGTGTTTACTCCTTATGAAGGATAATAAAAAATATATAGAATTTTTTATTATAGAAAAAAATTGTTAATTTCCGTTATACATCATAATTACATAATTTTATTTATCAAAATAAATTAAATAGTTGTGGAAACACAAACAAATGTTACCATGCAGCAGACAACACCAAAGAGTAAAGTAATATACAGGGGAGAGAGTACTGGAGTACGTGAATTTTATTTCTCGTAAATTTTGAATATCCCAGGCTTATATATTACAAAAATATATTATGAAGTAAACTCCAAAAATACAACTGGTTAGATTTTGTAACGAGATAAGTGTAAAAATAAAAACCCATGATTTACTCAATCATTCTTGATCATTTTGATCTTGAATAGCTTTGTTTTCGTAGTAAAATTAAGTTACTAATCTAATGTCTGAGGTAGACCCTGTGAATTTATCAATCAGGTATTAATAGGAATAGGCCCTAAAATATTTAAAATTCACATATATCGTCTACATTGTCCAACAGTAGACAACATTGTTTAGTAGAGACTGCTGAAAGCATTTGTATTCAAATTTATTTAAATATTTATTCAAAAATGTATTAAAGTTAAACGATAATTTACGGATTTTATCGCGTTTTATTTAAGCACAGGGTGATCTTGGTTGCTGTAAAGATCATCAAGAAGGTAAAAAACTAAATAAAATGCGATGAGATCCGAAAATAATAAAAATATAAACAAAACTTCTTCACGGCTTTCCAATACAGCGGTAGACAGAGATCTAGGCAATTAAATCTTTAAATCTACAAATGTTAATTTAATCTAAAAACAGTAGTCGGGTGACGGAATTCGAATCAAAAGACCCGAGTTGTGTGCACTTGCACTTACACACAACCTTTAAGTTCAAAAAAATTCGTATTGTGAGAATGTTTAACACAATTGAACGTAACAAAACGGCAGATGTATGAAGAATGACCGTTGAAGTAAATAGCTTCTATAGCTTTTATTATTTATCTTTAGATTTTATTGCACCTCATTTGCCCATAACATTAGTATTGTGGAGTCTGATGTATTTCCTGAACTTATGAAGCAAAGTAAAGTTTTATTTTTACATAAATCAGGTAGTACTTCGGACTCCACTAACTTTAGGGCTATTTCGGTTTCTTTTGTTTTGTTTTTTTTATATAGAATAGGGAGGCCAAACGTGCAGGTGGCTCGAGTGATGATAAGTGCCGCCCATGAACACCCGCAATACCAGAGGCAAGGCAGATGCGTTGCCTCTAAGAAAGGTATAGGCTCATTTCTTGAAGGTCCCTAAGTCGTATCGGTCCGGAAAAACCGCTGACGGCAGCACATTCCATAAAGTGCAAGTGCATGGGCGAAAATTCTGCGCGCGTAAAACACATTGTGGTCGGATGCCAAGCTTCAAGATGGTGGTGATGGAATTTTTGGCTATACCGTAAGGTACGATGGTGAAATTCAGCGGATGGGATTAATCCGAAAAATTCCTCGGAGCACTCCCCGTAGTACAACTTGTAAAAAATGCAAAAATATACAACATCTCTTCGCAAAGCCAGCAGATCTAGCCGATCAGACAGAACATGGTCGTCGACAATTCGAGCCGCTCTTCTTTAGATACGGTCAAATGGAAGGAGCTGACACTGGGGTGCCCACACCCAAAGATGACAACAGTACTCCATGTGTGGCCGAACCTGCACCTTGTAAAGTTGCAAGCGGTGAGCCGGCATGAAGTACTGTCGTGTTCTACAGAGCACGCCGAGCTTTTTAGAGGCCAATTTCTTTTGTTAATCAACTGTTAAGATATTTTAATTTTAACAAACTATTACAACACAATCAATTTGCTTTCACAAGGGGTCGCTCTAAAACTGATGCTGGTGTGATAGCATCGGCTATGTTTCTTAAGCATATACATGATGCTTCACAGGATCACAGAATGCGTTGGTTCAGTGGTTTTAGCGTGACAGACAGATAGACAATGTTACTTTCTCATTTATAATGTTAGTTAGAAAACGTCAGAATAAAGTGCAATAAATATAATGAGTAAAGAGCTTAGGAATTTAAGGGACTTTAATATTTTTAATTTAATGTAATAATATACAATTGGTTATTTGGTTGGTTGGATGTGTGTATTTGTTTCTGTGCAAACATGACTTATAAATGTATTTTACGTCTGAGATGTAATTTTAGAAGAGAGTTTTGTCGGTTTTATGTTATTGTCGACAACGATGGTGCCATTGAAAATATATCATAATTGATTCAATTTCGATAATTGTTATTTTATATCGATACATCGATATTTTTAAACATGCCAACAATCGACAACATGAAACAAAGAGTATATAATCATTAGGAATATGAAATGTCAGTGTCAAACCACTGGAAATGTTTTTGTTTACTACTGATGTTAACGATAGCTAAAAGAATTAAATCATGAATTATTCTGTATGCCAAGCTTGCCTTAAACAAGGGGATGATGTTTTCCCTATTACGACAGAAGACACTGAATGCTATAATCGGCTTATCGAAAAGGTATCATTTGTTGTTGTTGTTTACCTCTTTGATTAACATAAGTCCTATGCTAATATTAGCCTTGCCGAAAAATTGCCAAAATAAATGACCCTTACCCTGCATTACTGGTGTCCACAGCTGGAGTGTGACCTTTCATTCAATAAAACTGTCTCATTCATGTAAACTGAAACTGTCACGATAGCCGAGTGGTTGGGTGGTCGGAATTTCAAGTCGAAAGACCCGAGTTGGAACCCCAGGTGGAAGGCTCGTACCAATGGGTTTTTCAAAAACTTATGTGGGAATTATATCGATGGCTTGGACATAAAGATGGCGACGGGCTCACCACCTGTCACTTTGTCCCGAAAATATCTGTGGAAGGTGGGTCGAAGGGACTGAATTGTCTAGACTAGAAGACCTCTGTCTACCCCTGTGTAGGGAATGGCGTGAAGATATTTATTTATTTATTTATTTCATTCATAAATCTCTGGATCAGTTGTAATCAAGATTATTTTTCCCCAAAGATACTCTGATTATTGATTTAGGGACCACCCATATTGCTTCCCGTGGGTGCCTTAAGAGGTAACAAAGGGAAAAGCCTACACAAAATAGCAACGACTACCAGCACATATTGGGATAAACATATCTCAAACTACCTGACCAAATTTAAAAAGATTGGTGATAGGCATTAGCGTCTAAAGTGTGAGGTGTCTACTTTAAGGGCTAAGTGTGACATTTACATAATACATAGACAAAAAAAAATGGGGACAACATTGCATACACTGCTCTGCTTCCAAAGTAAGTAGCACTTAAGTATTATGGAATCAGTTGCAAGTAAGTATTATGGAATCAGAAACAACAAAGGTACCCCAAACACTTAGAATGAAATGAAACTTGAAAACTGGTAGGAACGACTGGACCGACTGGAATATGTAGTATTTGTGTAATTACAAGAAATCATTATAAAAAATTATATACTTTTATTCTGTTCCAGGTATCTAACGATACAGAAATGTATATGTGCATATTTTGCACAAGTTTATTACGTAAATTGAGAAGGTTTATTAAACAGTGTCTCAAAGCTCAAACATTCTTGAGTAAAGTATTGCATCAGGTATGTTACTTATGGTATTTTTATAATAATAATAAAATAACAAATACATTGACCCAGAGGTCAGTTGAAGAATCCAATTCGGGTGGGCAGCATTTGGGAAACTGTCCCCCCTTGTCTCATCTAAAATACCTCAGAATCTTAAGGCCAAAGTTTGCAATCAGTGTGTTTTGTCAGTGATGACATATGCATCCGAGATGTGGTCCTTTATTGCAGACCATATGAGGAAGCTCAAAGTTGCTCAGCACACTATATGAAATATGTTTGGGACAGCACATGCATGGACTATTTCAATGGCACCAGCATAATAACACTGCTGCAGAATATTGGAGTCAGTTATATATAACTCACTGTTAAAATTGTTATTTTGTGGCATTGAATAAACCTAAGTTCTTTCTACTCTCAAAAACTTATCAGTTAAATGGAATGTATATGGTTTCTTTGTTACAGGATGTATTTAGAGCTAAATTTAAATTATATAGATATAAATTGGGACAACATAACAAACATTGCTCTGATCCCAAAGTAAGCAGCTTTAGCACTTGTATTGTGGAATCAGAAAAAAACAAAGGTACCACAAACACCCATTATACAATATTGAAAAAGTACATAGCCTCCTGTGCAAGTATAATGAGAAAGCTCAAAGTTGCTCATTAATCTGTAGAAAGAAACTATGCTCTTCGTTTCTGTCTGTGATAGAATTTTTTCTTTTACCAGGAGCTGCAAATATCCTCATTGCAGCTAAAATCCAGCCACAATTTAATTATTACACCAATCACAACCTCTTACATAGCACCGAAATCTCCTCAAGAACGGGATGTCAATTTAAAATTGGAACATGTCACAGTTTTAGATGGGAACAAAGATTATACAACAGTGGATGAAGATGGTGTGCCTCTTGTTTTGTTCAGGGGTAGTAATGGTGACTTGGATGGGGTGTTCTTGGACACAGATGTGAAAAAAGAAATTCCTGATGATATTGTAAGTTCTGAGATTCAAATAGTTTATATATATCTTTAAGCCATTCCCGATACTGGGGTAGACAGAGGTTAAGACAGTTGAGTATTTTCAACCCACATTCCAACAAGACATTTTTTAGGCAATGTGACAGGTGGTAAGCCTGTCGCCGTCTACGTTAAAGCCAATGATATAAATCACAAATAAGTTTGACACAACCCACTCGAATTCTATCACCCAACCACTTGGTTATCGTGACCTGAGTCTGAGATTTATTTTCAATAGGTGTTAATATTTTACTTGAAATACTGGTATAATATTCTTCTGCCTAGGAATCGTCTGAGTCAGTACCACACAGTACCCATGTCTGTCACTAAACAGCAATGCAGATACTTTATATCTCCCTCTGGTTATGATGCCCTAGTACTTTAATGTTCACTTTAGCCAGACTCAGATGGTAGACACCTCCTCCTTGTCGGAATTCCCTCGGAAATTTCTGGGTCAGTACCACACTCTCACCCATCTCTGTCAGTAAACAGCTGTGCAGACACTTTATATCTGCTTCTAGTTATGATGCCCTAGTACTTTAATGTTCACTTTGGACAAACACAGGTGAAGACAACTCTGCCTAGAAATTGCCTGGGTCAGTATCACACTCTTACCCATGTCTGTCACTAAACATCATTGCAGATACTTTATATTTGCTTCTAGTTATGATGCCCTCGTACTTTAATGTTCACTACAGACAGATACAGTGGACTCTTCTGTCTAGGAGACATCTGGGTAGGTACCACACTCTGATTCGTCTGTCACTAAACAACATTGCAGATACTTTATATCTCCATACAGTTATGATGTCCTAGTACTTCAATGTTCACTTGTAGACAGGCACACTAAATTATTATCTAGACTTTTTTAGTCTACCCCTCTTATGCGTGAAGATAAAATAAAAATCAACCAATAAACATTTTCATTGCAGCCAAAATCCAATCACAATTTGTCCATATCGCCAATTAAAACCTCATACATAGGACCGGAACACATTGGTGATGTGGCGGTCGATTTGAAGCCTAATGAAGTTTCAATCTTCGATACGAATGAAGCTTACATAACTGAGGATGAAGATGACGTGCCGCTCGTTCTGTTCAGCGGTGCTAATGGTGACACTGCTGATGTGGATGTGAAAAACGTTATTCATGATGATGATGTAAGTATTATACATTAATTGAGCATTCAGTTGTCCTTCGAAGGTCACGATAGCCAAATAGTTGAATGATCGGAATTTCGAGTCAATAGGCCCGAGTTCGAACCCCAGTTGACAGGCTCCCGCGACCCACAATATACGTTCTGTCATATTGATGTATGCAAAATTTGAATTACTATATGAAAGTATTTCCATTTATGTACAGATCAGGTTATGTACATACATACATAACGGCCTGAAAGTACCAACTGGGGATCGAACTCGGGTCTATAGAGTCGAAATTCCGACCACCCAACCACTCGGCTATCGTGACTTTTTATTAGATAGGGATTTTATTAGAAAGCCCATAGGGATGATTTGCCACAATCGCCACGCTTGGCAAGCGGATTGGCAATCGCAGTACCAGACCATTCGCTACTCTGACGCTGCTGCCCATCTTCGGTCTGATTATTTTGATCTGATATTTTTAGAGATGGTTATCCCGCCATCTATCGATTGCCGTAACGATATGCAAGGCTGTTTTCCTTAGTCGCCTCTTACGACACCCACAGGAAGAAAGGGAGTGGCGATATTCTTATGCCGTTACCACATGGCCATATATATATACATAATGATGTATTTAAAACAAAAAAATATGTAAAATCTATGAGATGCATCTCCCACAAAATTCCAGATTAAAAAAGAAGATAACGCGAATAACCAATTAGTCATAAAACAAGATGGAGGAGAATTAAACGTTAAGAAAGAGAAAAGAAAACCGAAGAAACAGAAGAAAACACCGAGGGAGGGGTTCAGCTCACGGATGGTGCAAGAAACGGACGAGTATATAGTCATCAAACTGACTAAGGAACAGGTTATGTGTATTGGTTTGATGACACACGTGGTCGTGTGGCGTGCGCGTCGGTTTCCGTATCCCAACCTCCGTGGGTTCGATTCCCGAACGACTCGACGATAAACGCGTGCCACGTAGGTATTGGTGGTGGTGTATGTGGTCTGTCTTTTGTCTTATGTATGTGGGTTTGTGTCTGAAAGAAGATGTAGTGACTAAAATTTAGAAAGGTATGGTAAGAAGGTTTGGCCATGTCGAGAGAATGAATGAAGAACGATTGATGAAAAAAGTGTAAAAGGCGAGTGTGAATGGAAGTGTAGGAAAGGGAAGACCTAGGCGGACGTTTCGGGACCAAATCAGGGACGTCCTAAAAAAAGGCCAGGTCAATAGTACCCTAAATCGAAGAGAATGTATGAAGGGAATAATGAAAGTGGACGAAGCGAAACAAGTATGTAAGGATCGTAGCAAGTGGAAAGAAGTGGTCTCTGCGTACTCCTACGGAAAAGAGGCGTGAATATATGTATGTATGTGGTCTGGTGTCTTTTCAGTGAGGTTGGTGCAGTTTGGTGTATTTGGAGTTAGGGAGGAGTCTTCTATAGAGTTAGGAGGAAGGAGAATAGCCTGTGGAAAGGGGAGTGGTGCTAGGTTCTCTTCGGACCAGATTACATATGTCATTTATTACCGTCAGAGGAACCTCAATACGAAACGGTGGTGGTTTAAAAAATAACTATCGATGGATGTAATGTATGTTTCTTATATCGATTAATAAATGATTTGATTTGATTTGACATCCACGCGGAATTGTGCATAACAATTTTATACTACACAATTATTCACAATTCTATATAATACACAATTCTATATAATACACAATTTCTTTTACATTAAAAAAAAAATATATCTTTACGCCATTCGTCGGTTGTGAGGTCCCGGGTTAGATACCTGGTCGGGACAATGTAGAAAAACCACTATTTCTACATTCTCTCGGGTCTGTGTGTTTGGAGTGCCTTCGTTGTTTTTGATTCCCATACCACAAGTGCTTCAGCTTCTAACATTGGGATCAGAGCAATGTATGTGATGTTGTCCCTATATGTATATATAAATAAATAAATATCTTCACGCAATTCTCTACACAGGGGTAGACAGAGGTCTAGTCTAGACAATTAAGTCCCTTCGACCCACCTTCCACCGAAGATATTTTCGGGACATCGTGTCCCTTTAACCCACCTTTCACATTTACCATATTTTCAGGACATCGTGACTGGCGATGAGCCCGTCGCCGTCTTTATGTCCAAGCCAACGATATAATTCGTACATAAGTTTTCGAAAAACCCATTGGTACGAGCCTGCCACCTGGGGATTGAACTCAGGTCACTCGACTCGAAATTCCGACCACCCAACTACTCGGCTATAACTCTAACTGTGACTTGTCCCTGTGTATATATATATGTATTTATTATTTATGTGATGCCACGTTAGCCGAGTGGTTGGGTGATAGGAATTTCTAGTCAAGAGACCCGAGTTCGATCCCCTGGTGGCAGGTTCGTACCAATGGGTTTTTCAAAAAAAACTTATGTACGTATTTATTTGGCTTGGAAACTGAGACGGCGTCGAGCTCACCACCTGTCCCGTCCCGAAAATATCTTCGGTGGAAGGTGGGTCTAAGGGACTTAATTGTCTAGACCAGACCTCTGTCCACCCCTGTGTTGGGAATTGCGTGAAGATGTTTATTTATTATTTATATAAAGATTATAATATTTCCTATAGGTGTTGGATGAAATGAGAGAGCGCCTGGGAAGTGACAAGTACCTGAGGGCGCCTTACAAGTGCGAGAAGTGCGCTAAAGGTTTCAACTTCGAAGACGTCCTGCAGAGCCACATGGAGCTGCATTCGATGGTGGGTGGTCCGACCTTTTTTATAGAGAAGGAAGGCAAACGAGCAGATGTATATATATATATATATATATATATATATATATATATATATATATATATATATATATATATATATATATATATATATATATATATATATATATATATATATATATATATATATATATATATATATATATATATATATATATATATATATATATATATATATATATATATATATATATATATATATATATATATATATATATATATATATATATATATATATATATATATATATATATATATATATATATATATATATATATATATATATATATATATATATATATATATATATATATATATATATATATATATATATATATATATATATATATATATATATATATATATATATATATATATATATATATATATATATATATATATATATATATATATATATATATATATATATATATATATATATATATATATATATATATATATATATATATATATATATATATATATATATATATATATATATATATATATATATATATATATATATATATATATATATATATATATATATATATATATATATATATATATATATATATATATATATATATATATATATATATATATATATATATATATATATATATATATATATATATATATATATATATATATATATATATATATATATATATATATATATATATATATATATATATATATATATATATATATATATATATATATATATATATATATATATATATATATATATATATATATATATATATATATATATATATATATATGTATTTATTATTTATATAAAGATTATAATATTTCCTATAGGTGTTGGATGAAATGAGAGAGCGCCTGGGAAGTGACAAGTACCTGAGGGCGCCTTACAAGTGCGAGAAGTGCGCTAAAGGTTTCAACTTCGAAGACGTCCTGCAGAGCCACATGGAGCTGCATTCGATGGTGGGTGGTCCGACCTTTTTATAGAGAAGGAAGGCAAACGAGCAGATGGCTCACGTGATGGTAGTGATTACCGCCGCCCATGAACACCCGCAATACCGGAGGCATGGCAGATGCGTTGTCGGCGTTGGGGCGGGGTAGCGTGGCCTCCGGTTACCTGCACTCACCAGACGAAACGCAAAAGTTTGTTAGACTTCTACCACGCCGGTATTCTGTGAGGTCGTGGAACTTCCCGGTCGAGCCGGCCCATTCGTGCAACAACAAAAGCTGATGCGTTGCTCTACCACTGTTTTGTATATGATAAATATATTTACAGAAAAACGGTCCTCCAGTGCGAGCTTTGCTCCCAATATTGCCCGAGTCCAGTATCCCTGAGGGGTCACATGAAGTCGCACACGACCAGGTAAATATATATATATATATATATATATATATATATATATATATATATATATATATATATATATATATATATATATATATATATATATATATATATATATATATATATATATATATATATATATATATATATATATATATATATATATATATATATATATATATATATATATATATATATATATATATATATATATATATATATATATATATATATATATATATATATATATATATATATATATATATATATATACATACGTCAATAGGCCCGAGTTCGAACTCCAGTTGACAGGCTCCCGCGACCCACAATATACGTTCTGTCATATTGATGTATGCAAAATTTGAATTACTATATGAAAGTATTTCCTTTTATGTACAGATCAGGTTATGTACATACATACATATATAAAACTTAAAAACATTATTATGACTGTAATGACCAATCACTAATTTAACTGACAGTTAAAAGGTGTTCACGTACAAGTCTTTTAAATATCGACTTGTTGGTAACTTTTCTGATGTCTTCGCAAAGAGTTCCAGAGCAGTTTAGCCTGAATGGTAAAGGAGTGACCAACAAAATTGGTAAAGTGTTGCGGGATACTCATCTTGTAATTAGATGAAGACCGCAGGCACCGATCATGAATTGAGCATTCAGTTGTCCTTCGAAGGTCACGATAGCCAAATGGTTGAATGATCGGAATTTCGAGTCAATAGGCCCGAGTTCGATCCCCAGTTGACAGGCTCCCGCGACCCACAATATACGTTCTGTCATATTGATGTATGCAAAATTTGAATTACTATATGAAAGTATTTCCTTTTATGTACAGATCAGGTTATGTACATACATACATAACGGCCTGAAAGTACCAACTGGGGATCGAACTCGGGTCTATAGAGTCGAAATTCCGACCACACCACCCAACCACTCGGCTATCGTGACTTTTTATTAGATAGGGATTTAATTAGAAAGCCCATAGGGATGATTTGCCACAATCGCCACGCTTGGCAAGCGGATTGGCAATCGCAGTACCAGACCGCTACTCGCTTCGCTACTCTGACGCTGCTGCCCATCTTCGGTCTGATTATTTTGATCTGATATTTTTAGAGATGGTTATCCCGCCATCTATCGATTGCCGTAACGATATGCAAGGCTGTTTTCCTTAGTCGCCTCTTACGACACCCACAGGAAGAAAGGAGTGGCGATATTCTTACGCCGTTAGCACATGGCCATATATATATACATAATGATGTATTTAAAACAAAAAATATGTAAAATCTATGAGATGCATCTCCACAAAATTCCAGATTAAAAAGAAGATAACGCGAATAACCAATTAGTCATAAACAAGATGGAGGAGAATTAAACGTTAAGAAAGAGAGAAGAAAACCGAAGAAACAGAAGAAACACTGAGGAGGGGTTCAGCTCACGGATGGTGCAAGAAACGGACGAGTATATAGTCATCAAACTGACTAAGGAACAGGTTATGTGTATTGGTTTGATGACACATGCAACGTGCTTGCGCGTTTGTTTCCGTATCCCAACCTCCGTGGGTTCGATTCCCGAACGACTCGACGATAAACGCGTGCCACGTAGGTATTGGTGGTGGTGTATGGTCTGTCTTTTTGTCTTATGTATGTGGGTTTGTGTCTGAAAGAAGATGTAGTGACTAAAATTTAGAAAGGTATGGTAAGAAGGTTTGGCCATGTCGAGAGAATGAATGAAGAACGATTGATGAAAAAGTGTAAAAGGCGAGTGTGAATGGAAGTGTAGGAAAGGGAAGACCTAGGCGGACGTTTCGGGACCAAATCAGGGACGTCCTAAAAAGGCCAGGTCAATAGTACCCTAAATCGAAGAGAATGTATGAAGGAATAATGAAAGTGGACGAAGGAAACAAGTATGTAAGGATCGTAGCAAGTGGAAAGAAGTGGTTCTGCGTACCCTACGGAAAAGAGGCGTATATGTATGTATGTATGTGGTAATATATGTATGTATGTGGTCTGGTGTCTTTTCAGTGAGGTTGGTGCAGTTTGGTGTATTTGGAGTTAGGAGGAGTCTTCTATAGAGTTAGGAGGAAGGAGAATAGCCTGTGGAAAGGGGAGTGGTGCTAGGTTCTCTTCGGACCAGATTACATATGTCATTTATTACCGTCAGAGGAACCTCAATACGAAACGGTGGTGGTTTAAAAAATAACTATCGATGGATGTAATGTATGTTTCTTATATCGATTAATAAATGGTTTGATTTGATTTGACATCCACGCGGAATTGTGCATAACAATTTTATACTACACAATAATACACAATTCTATATAATACACAATTCTATATAATACACAATTTCTTTTACATTAAAAAAAATATATCTTTACGCCATTCGTCGGTTCTGAGGTCGGGACAATGTAGAAAAAACCACTATTTCTACATTCTCTCGGGTCTGTGTGTTTGTAGTGCCTTCGTTGTTTTTGATTCCCATACCACAAGTGCTTTAGCTTCTTACATTGGGATCAGAGCAATGTATGTGATGTTGTCACTATATGTATATATAAATAAATAAATATCTTCACACAATTCTCTACACAGGGGTAGACAGAGGTCTAGTCTAGACAATTAAGTCCCTTCGACCCACCTTCCACCGAAGATATTTTCGGGACATCGTGTCCCTTTAACCCACCTTTCACATTTACCATATTTTCAGGACATCGTGACTGGCGATGAGCCCGTCGCCGTCTTTATGTCCAAGCCAACGATATAATTCGTACATAAGTTTTCGAAAAACCCATTGGTACGAGCCTGCCACCTGGGGATTGAACTCAGGTCACTCGACTCGAAATTCCGACCACCCAACTACTCGGCTATAACTCTAACTGTGACTTGTCACTGTGTATATATATGTATTTATTATTTATGTGATGCCACGTTAGCCGAGTGGTTGGGTGATAGGAATTTCTAGTCAAGAGACCCGAGTTCGATCCCCTGGTGGCAGGTTCGTACCAATGGGTTTTTCAGAAAAACTTATGTACGTATTTATTTGGCTTGGAAACTGAGACGGCGTCGAGCTCACCACCTGTCCCGTCCCGAAAATATCTTCGGTGGAAGGTGGGTCTAAGGGACTTAATTGTCTAGACCAGACCTCTGTCCACCCCTGTGTTGGGAATTGCGTGAAGATGTTTATTTATTATTTATATAAAGATTATAATATTTCCTATAGGTGTTGGATGAAATGAGAGAGCGCCTGGGAAGTGACAAGTACCTGAGGGCGCCTTACAAGTGCGAGAAGTGCGCTAAAGGTTTCAACTTCGAAGACGTCCTGCAGAGCCACATGGAGCTGCATTCGATGGTGGGTGGTCCGACCTTTTTTTTTTATAGAGAAGGAAGGCAAACGAGCAGGTGGCTCACGTGATGGTAAGTGATTACCGCCGCCCATGAACACCCGCAATACCGGAGGCATGGCAGATGCGTTGTCGGCGTTGGGGCGGGGGTAGCGTGGGCCTCCGGTTACCTGCACACACCCGACGAAACGCAGAAGTCTGTTAGACTTCTACTTCACGCCGGTATTCTGTGAGGTCGTGGTACTTCCCCGGTCGTGCCGGCCCATTCGTGCAACAACAAAAGCTGATGCGCGGCTCTACCACTGTTTTGTATATGATAAATATATTTACAGAAAAACGGTCCCCTCCAGTGCGAGCTTTGCTCCCAATATTGCCCGAGTCCAGTATCCCTGAGGGGTCACATGAAGTCGCACACGACCAGGTAAATATATATAAATAAATAATAAATATCTTCACGCAATTCCCAATACAGGGGTGGGCAGAGGTCTAATCTAGACAATTAAGACCCTTCGACCCAACTTCCACCGAAGATATTTTCGGGACAACGTGACAGGCGGTGAGCACGTCGGCTCGTTTATGTCCAAGACAACGATATAATTCGTATATAAGTTTTTTTTTTTTTTTTAAAACCCATTGGTACGAGCCTGCCACCTGGGGATCGAACTCGGGTCACTCAACTCGAAATTCCGACCACCCAAACACTCGGCTATCGTGACATTTTTTATACATACACACAAATATATTGAAATAAATAAATGTATCACATACATTGCTCCGATAGTTAGCAAAGTTAGCATCTAAAGCACGTGCGCTATGGAATCAGAAATCGTACCACAAACACACACCAATATCCAAGACAATTTAGTAAAAGTGTTTACCTACATTGATCCGACCGGGAATCAAACCCGGGACTGACCGAAATTTTCATGGCGTCGCCAGCTCAGTGGTCCCGGGTGCGATTCCCGGCTACTTACATTGGGATCGAGGCAATGTATGTGATTGGACGTATAGACGGCGACGTGCTCACCACCTGTCACGTTGTCCCGAAGATATCTTCGGTGGATGGCGGTTTAAATGGGACCTAATCGTCTAGACTAGACCTCTGTCCACCCCCTATCGCGTATTGGGAATCGCGTGAAGATATTTACGTATTAAACACTTAACTTGTATCGTCAGGTACAAATGTAAATTGTGCGGTTACGTCCGTCTGTCGCGCCAGAACGTCCTTGAGCATTACAGCATAGTGCATTCGAACTCTGCCGCCGGGTACACCTGCGAGAAATGCGACTTCACCACCAAGTCAGTCGGTGGCATTGTTTCGCTGTTGTTTTGTAAAATAATAATAAATAAATAATAAATAATGAGTAATAAACGGTGAATAATGAACGTACTACGTGAACGAGTGGCGTACATAGTCATATCTGGGGTCCCGAGCTCGATTCCCGGACGGATCTGAAAAGGTAGTCAGGTGGTAGAAAAACCTAGTGTTTGTAGTATCTTCGTTATCTATCGTTACATGATTTCATTTTACAAGTGCTTAAGCCGCTTACATTGGAATCGGAGCAATGTATGTGATGGTGTCCTTATTTATGTATATGTATTTAATTTAATAAATAAATAGTCAGATGCTAAAGCAAGCAAAATATATATATATATATATATATATATATATATATATATATATATATATATATATATATATATATATATATATATATATATATATATATATATATATATATATATATATATATATATATAATCGGACGAAGACACACGAAGGCACACAGACACAACGAAGGCACCACAAACACCCAGACCTGAGAAAATGTAGAAAAGGTGGTTTTTCTACATTGACTCCACGGGGAATCGAACAGATGGTTGTGTCGAACACTTTGTTTACACCACTCGTCCACGGAGGTCGTCAATATACATATATCATATATAACAGTACTTAAATTTACTCGAAAAGACTTAATTGTCTAGACCTCTGCTTACCGCTGTATTGCGAATGGCGTTAAGTTATTTCATATGTATGTATATTCACTTTGTTCCCGATACTTGGAAGTAGACAGAGTAGCTTATGATTAAGTCGTTTTGAAGACGTATATTGGGTGGTGAGGCTGTAAATCGTATAAATCGTAAGTAACGTTTAAAGAAACCCATTGTTAAGTGCCTGTCACCTGGGAATCGAACTCTGGTCTCTTGAATTCCGGTCACCTAACAACTCCGCTATCTTTACGTAAAAGGGTGTGGTTTTATAAAAAAAAAAATGTGTGGGGTAAACAGTCTACCGTGGATGACATGAAAATATATATGTTGAACACCTGGTTCAATATTGTTATGAACAAAATGTGTAAAGAAATATAGTTTTGCCTTTTATTACTGGTATGAACAAAATTATCAAAATTTGTAAAGGAATATGGTTTAGTGTTCATTACGGTAATGAACAAAATTTGTGAAGAAAGAAAGAAGATTTTGTGTTCATTATTGATATGAACCAAAATGTGTAAAGAAGTATATTTTTGCCTTTCAATACTAGTATGAACAAAATGTGTAAAGGAGTATAGTTTAGTGTTCATTACGGTAATGAACAATTTTTGAAAAGAAATAAGATTTTGTGTTCATTATTGATATGAACAAAATGTGTAAAGAAATATATTTTTGCTTTTCATTTCTAGTATGAACAAAATGTGTAAAGGAATATACTTTAGAGTTCATTACGGTAATGAACAAAATTTGTGAAGAAATAAGATTTTGTGTTCATTATTGATATGAACAAAATGTGTAAAGAAATATATTTTTGCCTTCATTTCTAGTATGAAATAAAATGTGTAAAGGAGTATAGTTTAGTGTTCATTACGTTAATGAACAAAATTTGAAAAGAAATAAGATTTTGTCTTCATTATTGATATGAACAAAATGTGTAAAGAAATATATTTTTGCCTTTCATTTCTAGCATGAACAAAATGTGTAAAGGAGTATAGTTTAGTGTTAATTATGGTGATGGACAAAATTTGGAAAGAAATAAGATTTTATGTTCATTATTGATATGAACAAAACTATATTTCGTTTTGCCTTTCATTACTGGTATGAACAAAATTTGTAAAGAAGTAAGGCATTGTCTTCATTATTGATATGAACAAAATGTGTAAAAGAAATATGGTTTCGTGTTCATTATGGTAATGAACAAAATTTGTGAAGAAGTAACATTTTGTGTTCATATTTAATCTGAACAAATTGTGTAAAGAAATAAGATTTTGTGCTCATTATTAATCTGAACACATTGTGAAAAGAAATAAGATTTTGTGTTCATTATTGATATGAACCAAAATGTGTAAAGAAGTATATTTTTGCCTTTCAATACTAGTATGAACAAAATGTGTAAAGGAGTATAGTTTAGTGTTCATTACGGTAATGAACAATTTTTGAAAAGAAATAAGATTTTGTGTTCATTATTGATATGAACAAAATGTGTAAAGAAATATATTTTTGCTTTTCATTTCTAGTATGAACAAAATGTGTAAAGGAATATACTTTAGAGTTCATTACGGTAATGAACAAAATTTGTGAAGAAATAAGATTTTGTGTTCATTATTGATATGAACAAAATGTGTAAAGAAATATATTTTTGCCTTTCATTTCTAGTATAAACAAAATGTGTAAAGGAATATACTTTAGTGTTCATTACGTTAATGAACAAAATTTGAAAAGAAATAAGATTTTGTCTTCATTATTGATATGAACAAAATGTGTAAAGAAATATATTTTTGCCTTTCATTTCTAGCATGAACAAAATGTGTAAAGGAGTATAGTTTAGTGTTAATTATGGTGATGGACAAAATTTGGAAAGAAATAAGATTTTATGTTCATTATTGATATGAACAAAACTATATTTCGTTTTGCCTTTCATTACTGGTATGAACAAAATTTGTAAAGAAGTAAGGCATTGTCTTCATTATTGATATGAACAAAATGTGTAAAAGAAATATGGTTTCGTGTTCATTATGGTAATGAACAAAATGTGTAAAGAAATAAGATTTTGTGTTCATTATTGATATGAACAAATTGTGTAAAGAAATAAGATTTTGTGCTCATTATTAATCTGAACACACTGTGAAAAGAAATAAGATTTTGTGTTCATTATTGATATGAACATAATATGTGAAGAGATAAGATTTTGTGTTCATTATTGATATGAATGAAATGCGAAAAGATATAACATAATATGACTATCTGTCTCCGCATCAGCAAACGTACGGTGATGCAGAGACACGCGCGGGCACACGGGCGAGCCGAGCCGCACGCCTGCCACACGTGCGGCAAGCTCTACCGGAGCGTGCAGTCGCTGCGCGTGCATGCACTGTGCGTACACAACTGCGATACAGAGCCAGTGATGTATGTGGCGGCGAGCCGAGCCGCACGCCTGCCACACGTGCGGCAAGCTCTACCGGAGCGTGCAGTCGCTGCGCGTGCATGCACTGTGCGTACACAACTGCGATACAGAGCCAGTGATGTATGTGGCGGCGAGCCGAGCCGCACGCCTGCCACACGTGCGGCAAGCTCTACCGGAGCGTGCAGTCGCTGCGCGTGCATGCACTGTGCGTACACAACTGCGATACAGAGCCAGCGATGTATGTGGCGGCGAGCCGAGCCGCACGCCTGCCACACGTGCGGCAAGCTCTACCGGAGCGTGCAGTCGCTGCGCGTGCATGCACTGTGCGTACACAACTGCGATACAGAGCCAGCGATGTATGTGGCGGCGAGCCGAGCCGCACGCCTGCCACACGTGCGGCAAGCTCTACCGGACTACTTTTTACTTCACATTTTATGTTATTCAATTTGGTACAAACTTCAAATACATTAATTTAGTATATACTTAAATAAATAATAAAATAAATATCTTCACGCAATTCCCGATACAGGGGTAGACAGAGTTCTAGTCTAGACGATTAAGTCCCTTCGATCCACCTTCCACTGAAGATATTTTCGGGACAACGTGACAGGTGGTGAGCCCGTCGCCGCCTTTTATGTCCAAGCCAACGATACAATTCGTACATAAGTTTTTGAAAAAACTCATTGGCACTGCCACCTGAGGATCGAACTCGGGTCTCTTGACTCGAAATTCCGATCACCCAACCACTCGGCTATCGTGACTTTAATATATACTTAGTACAATAATAAAAATGTAACACTTTGTGAATTTATACAAACGATAGCAGAGTAGTTGATCGGAATTCACGCCGTTCCCAATACTGGGGTAGACAGAGGCTTAGACAATGAAGTCCTATAGGCCGTACCTTCGAACGAATACATTTTTTTGGGGACAGCGTGACGCGTGGCGAACCTGTCGCTATCTATATCTCCATCCTCCACCGTAGTCAGTCGTGGTTAGATATAGGGACGGACAAGCGACTAACGCTGGCTTGCTTAACACTTTATTGTTCACACAATAATAAGCGGTGGGCGCAACCACACACACACACACCATACAGTCGTATATATGTTTTGTTTTTAAAACAAACGCCCGGGCACCGAACACGGGTCTCTCCACCGAATTCCGATCACCCAACCACTCGGCTATCGTGACCCCCCCCCCCATCCGCATATTAAAGATATAAATTGAATCCTTAACACCTTTCTAGAAATGTCACGATAGCCGAGTGGTCGGGCGGTCGGAATTTCGAGTCGAATGACCCGAGTTCGATCCCCACGTTGCAGGCTCGTACCAATGCTTGGACATAAAGACGGCGACGGGCACACCACCTGTCACGTTGTCCCGAAAATATCTCCGGTGCAGGATGGGTCGAAAGGAACTTGATTATCTACACCTCTGTCTGCAACTTTTTTTGCAAACGTCGTGGAGATAACTCTCTATCATCCGACAATCGCCAGCCGTCACGACAGCGACAGACGCTTCCGCTGCGAGGAGTGCAGCCGGAGCTTTGTCTATCCCGCCATGCTGCACAGACACGTGCAGTCCGTCCACGTGGGCACGGACTACTACTGCGTGGAGTGCGACCTCAAGTTCAAATCCATGGTGAGTACCAGCCAACAAATGTACTATGTTTGTATTTGTGTTGCGTATGAATGTTTTTGTTTTTTTCATATAGAAAAGTATCTTATGTAAAATATCTTAGTTAATATATAAAATTTTATATATATTTTATATATAATTTCTTATATAAAATATCTTTTTATATCTGTTTTAGTAGCTAATTTCATCATCATATGGTTTTTACGAATACATGTATATTTGTGTGTATATATTCTTTATTTATTTATTTATCTTCACGCACAATCACGCATCAATTCTTTATTTATATATACACTTTCATTTCAAATTCATTATATTTCTTATACCTTACTGTTATGTATTATAATAACCGCCTTCGATGTTTTTCCACTCCTCAAGGTTGACAGGCAAAGAATGCTTTAAGCATTGTGTCCGCTTTTTGTACTTATATATTTTGTAAGGTTCATAAAGTTAAAAAAATAAATAAATAAAAAGGGAGGCCAACGAGCAGGTGGCTCACGTGATGGTAAGTGATTACCGCCGCCCATGAACACCCGCAATACCAGAGGCGTAGCAGATGCGTTGCCGACCTTTGAGCGCCCCCCCCCCCCTCAGAATTGAGGGAGGGGGGTGTGTGGGCCTCCGGTTACCTGCACTCACCAGACGAAACGCAGAAGTTTGTTAGACTTCTACTTCACGCCGGTATACTGTGAGGTCGTGGTACTTCCCCGATCGAGCCGGGCCATTCATGCAACAATATAAGCCGATGCGTGGGTCTACCACTGTTAAAAATGTTGAGAATGTTGAGAAGAATGAATGAAACACCGAATGGTGAAGAAAATATATTAATATTAAAAGGTGTCGAGGTATACCGAGACTAACTTTCGAAGACCATGTGAGCAAACTGCTCGAAGAGGGGACGGTCAAGAGTACTCGGATACCTAGAAGTGCATGTATGAAGAAGGTGAATCTGAAAGAAGTGAAAGAGGTGTGTAAGGATCGTGACACTTGGCGTTCTGTCTCTCTCTGGCTACCCCGTCAGGGATTGTGCGTGGAGATAAGTAGAAGTAGTAGTAGAAGAATGAAAGAGGAAAAAAGTTTTAAATTTCAACTGACACCGTCGGTATTCGAACCGGTGGAACGGTCAGTGCCGCGATACGGCAAAGTTAGGTTAAATTTTTAGAATTTTTTCTCATACATTTAATAAAAAAAGTTCAGCATAACTTATATGCTTTAAAATCAATAAAAATTGCACAGTTAAGAAATTAAATAAAGAAATAAATACATACATAAAAACATGACATACATTGCTCTGATCCCAAAGTAAGCAGCTAAAGCACTTGCACTATGGAATCAGGAACAACGAAGGCACCACAAACATCCAGACCCGTGACTAGAAAACCCGGTTTCCTACATTGAGCCGTCCGAAAATCGAACCCGGGACCACAGACCTAGCGACACAATGTAAACGCCACTCGTCCACGGGGGTCGACTGGAGGAAGTTCATACTTACTTTGACGACTTTACTTTTAATGACGACGTCCGTGGACGATTGGCGTAAGCACCAGTTTTCATGGTGTCGCCATCTCGAAATCCTGGGTTCGATTCCCGGTCGGGTCAATGTAGAGAAAACACTTTTTCTACTTTTTCCGGGTTCGGGTGTTTGTGGTGGCTTCGTTGTTTCCGATACCCATACCACAAGTGCTTTTGCTGCTTACATTGGGATCGGAGCAATGTATGTGATATTGTCCCTATCTATCTATGTATTTATTTATTAAAAACAAAAAAAATATCTTCACGCTATTCCCAATACAGGGGTAGGCAGAGGTCTAGTCTAGACAATTAAGTTTCTTCCACCCACTGTCCGCCGAAGATACGGGACAACGTGACAGGTGGTGAGCCCGTCGCCGTCTTTATGTCCATGCCAACGAAACAATTCGTACATAAGTTTTTAGAAAAACCCATTCGTACGTGCCTGCCACCTGGGGATCGAACTCAGGTCTCTTGACTCGAAATTCCGACCACCCAACCACTCGGCTATCGTGACTTTCATTAATTGATTAATTTGTAATGTATTTATTTATTATTATTATATGTATTACTTTACAGGACACCTTGAGATTACACTTCAAGAGGGCTAAGAGTCATCGCGATTCTTCAACTGTCAAGTGAGTATACTATTTATAAAATAAGTGGTATCTTGGTCTGCTTGGTAAGAAAGGTGTTTCAGGTGGTGTTTCAGGGTTTCCAAACTTATTTTGTCTACTGCCCGCTTTGAGTATAAATTTCCTTCAGTGCCTAAAATGTTTTCTTCACAAAGCCCTTACAAAACGATCCGATATTTTTTCTGGGTCTCTTACCGCCCCACTTTAGGCCTGCAGCGCTCGCAAGGGGGCGTTATCCACTCGCTTGGGAAAGACTGCCAAGGGTATACATGAAAAAAAAACCATTAAAGGTCTTTATGGGAAGGGCAATTATAAGATAATATATTAACGATAATAACCCCTGGGAATAAGATAAAAAAAAAGATACCTACGGAGTTTCTTTCGCCTGTTTCTTCTCCGTTAGAGGTACCTCATTACGAAATGGTGGCAGATTAAAAATTACTATCGATAAACGTGTCGATAAATAAATGTATTGATTTGAAAAGTACTAGGGCACCATAATAGGAAGGTGTCTTCTTTTCCTTCTTTACAGCCTACCAAGACTCCAATGCTGAACATAGGCCTCCACTAAAATGTTCCATAAAGAACGGACTTCTCGCATCATTTTGCAAGACGTCACTCCATCTTATGGGGGCGTCTTGCACTGCGTTTGCTTAAACGAGATTGCGAGTCAAGAACCTCTTTTTCCGCCTGATGTGTCCAGCACCAGCGAAAATATCTTCACGCTATTCCCAATACAGGGGTAGGCAGAGGTCTAGTCTAGACAATTAAGTTTCTTCCACCCACTGTCCGCCGAAGATACGGGACAACGTGACAGGTGGTGAGCCCGTCGCCGTCTTTATGTCCATGCCAACGAAACAATTCGTACATAAGTTTTTAGAAAAACCCATTCGTACGTGCCTGCCACCTGGGGATCGAACTCGGGTCTCTTGATTCGAAATTCCGACCACCCAACCACTCGGCTATCGTGACTTTCATTAATTGATTAATTTGTAATGTATTTATTTATTATTATTATATGTATTACTTTACAGGACACCTTGAGATTACACTTCAAGAGGGCTAAGAGTCATCGCGATTCTTCAACTGTCAAGTGAGTATACTATTTATAAAATAAGTGGTATCTTGGTCTGCTTGGTAAGAAATTGTTTCAGGGTTTCCAAACTTATTTTGTCTACTGCCCGCTTTGAGTATAAATTTCCTTCAGTGCCTAAAATGTTTTCTTCACAAAGCCCTTACAAAACGATCCGATATTTTTTCTGGGTCTCTTACCGCCCCACTTTAGGCCTGCAGCGCTCGCAAGGGGGCGTTATCCACTCGCTTGGGAAAGACTGCCAAGGGTATACATGAAAAAAAAACCATTAAAGGTCTTTATGGGAAGGGCAATTATAAGATAATATATTAACGATAGTAACCCCTGGGAATAAGATAAAAAAAAAAGATACCTACGGAGTTTCTTTCGCCTGTTTCTTCTCCGTTAGAGGAACCTCGTTACGAAATGGTGGCAGATTAAAAATTACTAGCGATAAACGAATGTACATTATGTCGATGAATAAATGTTTTGATTTGAAAAGTACTAGGGCACCATAATAGGAAGGTGTCTTCTTTTCCTTCTTCTTTACAGCCTACCAAGACTCCAATGCTGAACATAGGCCTCCACTAAAATGTTCCATAAAGAACGGACTTCTCGCATCATTTTGCAAGACGTCACTCCATCTTATGGGGGGCGTCTTGCACTGCGTTTGCTTAAACGAGATTGCGAGTCAAGAACCTCTTTTCCGCCTGATGTGTCCAGCACCAGCGAAAATATCTTCACACCATTCCCAATACAGTGGTAGACAGGAGTCTGCACCATTAAGTCTTTTCGGACCCATTTTCCACTGAAAACTTTTTCCTTGAATAACGTAGCAGACGGTGAGCCTGTCGCCGACTTTACGTCCAAGCCAAGGATATAAATCGTACATAAGTTTCGAATACACCCATTGGCACGAGCCTTGGGTATCGAGCTCCCAGCCGGCTCGGCTATCGATATATCTGCAGCGATAGTGCCTAACGCAATGCGATACGAGGCCCTCCTGCCGACAGACGCGCGGCCCGCGGCGCGGCCGAGCACTCGTGCGAGGTGTGCGCGCGCGCGTACGGCAGCCGCGCCGCCGTGCGCGCGCACGTGCGCCGCCGCCACACGCCCTGACGTCACCGTGCGCGCGCACACGACGCTACCAACCAAAATGGCGCTCGACATAACGCTCGGCATTGATAGCTGAGCGTTATGTCGAGTGCCGTACACCGCCGGAGTTTTGTTTTCTATTACAAAAATGTTATTAAGTTAAACAGAAAATTTCAAGCGACCTTTGTTGTGCATGCCGTAGTTTGGCTTTCAATAACAAAAATGTTGTTAAATTAAAGAGAAATGTTAAAATTTCAAGCGACCTTTGCCGTACTTGTGATCCGCGGATTCAAATCCCGCTCGTGTAATTTGAAATGTTAAATAAGTTTCTCTTTAATAACAAATATTATTAGCCTTTGCCATATCGTATGCTCTTACTTCTGAGCAAATGGATCGAATAAAACCTGTGTCAATTGAAATTTTTAAAAATTGTCTCTTTAGTTCAATAAAGAAATGTTCAGCATAAGCTATATGCTTTAAAGTCAATAAAATTGCACAATAACCAAAATATGTTGAATAAATAATTTCATCAGATAACTTGCTTTTTATATTTCGGTTCCTACCACCTATATTTTAATTGTATTTAGACGGCTGCAGGAGTCTAGTGTTTTCAGGGTGTGCGACCGAGTAGTCCCATTGGTGGTGACCCTGCCAAAGCCAAAGTGTGCGGGTTCGAATCCCGCTATGGTAAAATTTTTGTGTGTGTTTGTACTGAGTCGTGAATATCGTTTTGATATGTTTATAATAGGTGGTTTGAGGGGCTAAAATGGCGATAGATTCACCAACTGAGAAAAGAGAGTTACATTTCGTATATTACCGTAGGGTAAGAGAGAAAGAGGTGCAAGCGCATATTTTTATCTCTCAGAGCCAGTTACTTATCCGATAATGAAAATAATAAAGAAAATCTATTCAAAAATATTAATTGATCAATGAAAACCTATGACAAATTTACTCATACATTATATACATATATATATATATATATATATATATATATATATATATATATATATATATATATATATATATATATATATATATATATATATATATATATATATATATATATATATATATATATATATATATATATATATATATATATATATATATATAGATAAATAAATGATGGAACTAAAGAAATAACTATTTAAGTCGTGTGGTACAAAAAAACTCGTTTAAAACACGAATCTTGAAAAAACGCTAGTCTACATCTAACTTAGCATGTTTCTCTTTGTTTTAACTACATACATAAAAATAAATACCTTCACGCAATTCCCAATACAAGGGTAGACAGAGGTCTAGTCTAGACAATTAAGTCCCTGCGTCCCATCTTCCACCGAAGATATTTTTCGGAACGTGACAGGTGGTGAGCCCGTCACTGTCTTTATGTCCAAACCAACGATATAATTCGTACATTTTTGAAAACCCCATTGATACGAGCCTGCCACCTGGGGATCGAGCTCTGGTGTCTCTTGAGTCGAAATTCCGACCACCCAACCTCTCGGCTATCGTGACTTTTTGGAAAATTTTTCATAAAGTTGTTATGAAAATGAATTTGTGCAAAAAGATCTTGATCACTTAACAGCATACTATTATAAAAACTAAATCGATTATACTCGATTATTAATGTGAAGGAATCCCTGAAAACTAAAACCTGTTATTGGCCTTACATGTATTCAACTAATCAACAACTAAACAACAAAACTTAACTAATAAACAAGGTCTGTAATCAACGAATTATGATTATCGCGGTTGGTTTTCTCAATAACAAAATGTTGTTAAATTAAAGAGAAATGTTAAAATTTCAAGCGACCTTTGTTGTGCATGCCGTAGTTTGGCTTTCAATAACAAAATGTTGTTAAATTAAAGAGAAATGTTAAAATTTCAAGCGACCTTTGTTGTGCATGCCGTAGTTTGGCTTTCAATAACAAAATGTTGTTAAATTAAAGAGAAATGTTAAAATTTCAAGCGACCTTTGTTGTGCATGCCGTAGTTTGGCTTTCAATAACAAAATGTTGTTAAATTAAAGAGAAATGTTAAAATTTCAAGCGACCTTTGTTGTGCATGCCGTAGTTTGGCTTTCAATAACAAAATGTTGTTAAATTAAAGAGAAATGTTAAAATTTCAAGCGACCTTTGTTGTGCATGCCGTAGTTTGGCTTTCAATAACAAAATGTTGTTAAATTAAAGAGAAATGTTAAAATTTCAAGCGACCTTTGTTGTGCATGCCGTAGTTTGGCTTTCAATAACAAAATGTTGTTAAATTAAAGAGAAATGTTAAAATTTCAAGCGACCTTTGTTGTGCATGCCGTAGTTTGGCTTTCAATAACAAAATGTTGTTAAATTAAAGAGAAATGTTAAAATTTCAAGCGACCTTTGTTGTGCATGCCGTAGTTTGGCTTTCAATAACAAAATGTTGTTAAATTAAAGAGAAATGTTAAAATTTCAAGCGACCTTTGTTGTGCATGCCGTAGTTTGGCTTTCAATAACAAAATGTTGTTAAATTAAAGAGAAATGTTAAAATTTCAAGCGACCTTTGTTGTGCATGCCGTAGTTTGGCTTTCAATAACAAAATGTTGTTAAATTAAAGAGAAATGTTATATATATATATATATATATATATATATATATATATATATATATATATATATATATATATATATATATATATATATATATATATATATATATATATATATATATATATATATATATATATATATATATATATATATATATATATATATATATATATATATATATATATATATATATATATATATATATATATATATATATATATATATATATATATATATATATATATATATATATATATATATATATATATATATATATATATATATATATATATATATATATATATATATATATATATATATATATATATATATATATATATATATATATATATATATATATATATATATATATATATATATATATATATATATATATATATATATATATATATATATATATATATATATATATATATATATATATATATATATATATATATATATATATATATATATATATATATATATATATATATATATATATATATATATATATATATATATATATATATATATATATATATATATATATATATATATATATATATATATATATATATATATATATATATATATATATATATATATATATATATATATATATATATATATATATATATATATATATATATATATATATATATATATATATATATATATATATATATATATATATATATATATATATATATATATATATATATATATATATATATATATATATATATATATATATATATATATATATATATATATATATATATATATATATATATATATATATATATATATATATATATATATATATATATATATATATATATATATATATATATATATATATATATATATATATATATATATATATATATATATATATATATATATATATATATATATATATATATATATATATATATATATATATATATATATATATATATATATATATATATATATATATATATATATATATATATATATATATATATATATATATATATATATATATATATATATATATATATATATATATATATATATATATATATATATATATATATATATATATATATATATATATATATATATATATATATATATATATATATATATATATATATATATATATATATATATATATATATATATATATATATATATATATATATATATATATATATATATATATATATATATATATATATATATATATATATATATATATATATATATATATATATATATATATATATATATATATATATATATATATATATATATATATATATATATATATATATATATATATATATATATATATATATATATATATATATATATATATATATATATATATATATATATATATATATATATATATATATATATATATATATATATATATATATATATATATATATATATATATATATATATATATATATATATATATATATATATATATATATATATATATATATATATATATATATATATATATATATATATATATATATATATATATATATATATATATATATATATATATATATATATATATATATATATATATATATATATATATATATATATATATATATATATATATATATATATATATATATATATATATATATATATATATATATATATATATATATATATATATATATATATATATATATATATATATATATATATATATATATATATATATATATATATATATATATATATATATATATATATATATATATATATATATATATATATATATATATATATATATATATATATATATATATATATATATATATATATATATATATATATATATATATATATATATATATATATATATATATATATATATATATATATATATATATATATATATATATATATATATATATATATATATATATATATATATATATATATATATATATATATATATATATATATATATATATATATATATATATATATATATATATATATATATATATATATATATATATATATATATATATATATATATATATATATATATATATATATATAGATATTTGTTGTGCATGCCGTAGTTTGGCTTTCAATAACAAAAATGTTGTTAAATTAAAGAGAAATGTTAAAATTTCAAGCGACCTTTGCCGTACTTGTGATCCGCGGATTCAAATCCCGCTCGTGTAATTTGAAATGTTAAATAAGTTTCTCTTTAATAACAAATATTATTAGCCTTTGCCATATCGTATGCTCTTACTTCTGAGCAAATGGATCGAATAAAACCTGTGTCAATTGAAATTTAAAAAAAAATTGTCTCTTTAGTTCAATAAAGAAATGTTCAGCATAAGCTATATGCTTTAAAGTCAATAAAAATTGCACAATAACCAAAATATGTTGAATAAATAATTTCATCAGATAACTTGCTTTTATATTTCGGTTCCTACCACCTATATTTTAATTGTATTTAGACGGCTGCAGGAGTCTAGTGTTTTCAGGGTGTGCGACCGAGTAGTCCCATTGGTGGTGACCCTGCCGAAGCCAAGGTGTGCGAGTTCGAATCCCGCTATGGTAAAATTTTTGTGTGTGTTTGTACTCGAGTCGTGAATATCGTTTTGATATGTTTATAATAGGTGGTTTGAGGGGCAAAATGGCGATAGATTCACCAACTGAGAAAAGAGAGTTACATTTCGTATATTACCGTAGGGTAAGAGAGAAAGAGGTGCAAGCGCATATTTTTATCTCTCAGAGCCAGTTACTTATCCGATAATGAAAATAATAAAGAAAAATCTATTCAAAATATTAATTGATCAATGAAAACCTATGACAAATTTACTCATACATTATATACATATATATATATATATATATATATATATATATATATATATATATATATATATATATATATATATATATATATATATATATATATATATATATATATATATATATATATATATATATATATATATATATATATATATATATATATATATATATATATATATATATATATATATATATATATATATATATATATATATATATATATATATATATATATATATATATATATATATATATATAGATAAATAAATGATGGAACTAAAGAAATAACTATTTAAGTCGTGTGGTACAAAAAAACTCGTTTAAAACACGAATCTTGAAAAAACGCTAGTCTACATCTAACTTAGCATGTTTCTCTTTGTTTTAACTACATACATAAAAATAAATACCTTCACGCAATTCCCAATACAAGGGTAGACAGAGGTCTAGTCTAGACAATTAAGTCCCTGCGTCCCATCTTCCACCGAAGATATTTTTCGGAACGTGACAGGTGGTGAGCCCGTCACTGTCTTTATGTCCAAACCAACGATATAATTCGTACATTTTTGAAAACCCCATTGATACGAGCCTGCCACCTGGGGCTCGAGCTCTGGTGTCTCTTGAGTCGAAATTCCGACCACCCAACCTCTCGGCTATCGTGACTTTTTGGAAAAATTTTCATAAAGTTGTTATGAAAATGAATTTGTGCAAAAAGATCTTGATCACTTAACAGCATACTATTATAAAAACTAAATCGATTATACTCGATTATTAATGTGAAGGAATCCCTGAAAACTAAAACCTGTTATTGGCCTTACATGTATTCAACTAATCAACAACTAAACAACAAAACTTAACTAATAAACAAGGTCTGTAATCAACGAATTATGATTATTATTAGTTTTCAATAACAAAATGTTGTTAAATTAAAGAGAAATGTTAAAATTTCAAGCGACCTTACTGTAATACTTGTGATCCGCGGATTCAAATCCCGCTCGTGTAATTTGAAATGTTAAATAAGTTTCTCTTTAATAACAAATATTATTAGCCTTGCCATATCGTATGCCTTACTTGAGCAAATGGATCGAATAAAACCTGTGTCAATTGAAATTTTAAAAAATTGTCTCTTTTAGTTCAATAAAGAAATGTTCAGCATAAGCTATATGCTTTAAAGTCAATAAAAATTGCACAATAACCAAAATATGTTGAATAAATAATTTCATCAGATAACTTGCTTTTATATTTCGGTTCCTACCACCTATATTTTAATTGTATTTAGACGGCTGCAGGAGTCTAGTGTTTTCAGGGTGTGCGACCGAGTAGTCCCATTGGTGGTGACCCTGCCGAAGCCAAGGTGTGCGAGTTCGAATCCCGCTATGGTAAAATTTTTGTGTGTGTTTGTACTCGAGTCGTGAATATCGTTTTGATATGTTTATAATAGGTGGTTTGGAGGGGCAAAATGGCGATAGATTAACCAACTGAGAAAAGAGAGTTACATTTCGTATATTACCGTAGGGGTAAGAGAGAAAGAGGTGCAAGCGCATATTTTTTATCTCTCATAGCAAGTTACGTATCCGATAATGAAAATAATAAAGAAAAATCTATTCAAAAATATTAATTGATCAATGAAAACCTATGACAAATTTACTCATACATTATATACATATTACAAATATATATATATATATATAGATAAATAAATGATGGAACTAAAGAAATAACTATTTAAGTCGTGTGGTACAAAAACTCGTTTAAAACACGAATCTTGAAAACGCTAGTCTACATCTAACTTAGCATGTTTCTCTTTGTTTTAACTACATACATAAAAATAAATACCTTCACGCAATTCCCGATACACGGGTAGACAGAGGTCTAGTCTAGACAATTAAGTCCCTTCGACCCACCTTCCACCAAAGATATTTTGCGGCAACGTGACAGGTGGTGAGCCCGTCACCGTCTAACAGTACAATATATTTTACATACATATATATTTACATTGATAAACATTTATAAATACATACAAATATCCCTCACTCAAAACAAATTTCTAGCGGGATTCGAACCCGCAACCCATAGCTTCGAAGGGAGGGTAGCTATCGGGTCTTATACATATAACTTAACTTCCTATTATACAAAAACATTCGTCAATCTTTCCTCATACATTTCCTTCTCTCCAGAACGATCATTGACTTCAACGCACTAGCTATTGTATACCTCAGCTCGTGGAACTTTGCTATTGACAATCTGTAAGTCTTCGTCTGTCCGTCTGTTAGTTTGAACACTAAAATTATGTAGGTGTCGCGTTGCATGATCTCTTTACATCTGACAGGATTTGAGTTTTCGGCTTGGATGTTGCTCTGGCTGAAATTGAATACACAATGAATATACAGTTCTATTCTACATTATTTTGGAATGGCTATAGGCCAGACTGCATCTGTTACTTTATCCCAAATTGTCTTTGGTGAAAGATTTTTATTTTTATATCATAGGAAAATTTGCACATAGAAGCAACTTTGATCATGGTAGTAATTGAAATTAGGTATTTAATGTTATTAAATTAAAGAGAAAAAGTTGAAATTTCAACTGACACGGGCGGGATTCGAACCCGCAACCCATAGCTTCGAAGGGAGGGTAGCTATCGGGTCTTATACATATAACTTAACTTCCTATTATACAAAAACATTCGTCAATCTTTCCTCATACATTTCCTTCTCTCCAGAACGATCATTGACTTCAACGCACTAGCTATTGTATACCTCAGCTCGTGGAACTTTGCTATTGACAATCTGTAAGTCTTCGTCTGTCCGTCTGTTAGTTTGAACACTAAAATTATGTAGGTGTCGCGTTGCATGATCTCTTTACATCTGACAGGATTTGAGTTTTCGGCTTGGATGTTGCTCTGGCTGAAATTGAATACACAATGAATATACAGTTCTATTCTACATTATTTTGGAATGGCTATAGGCCAGACTGCATCTGTTACTTTATCCCAAATTGTCTTTGGTGAAAGATTTTTATTTTTATATCATAGGAAAATTTGCACATAGAAGCAACTTTGATCATGGTAGTAATTGAAATTAGGTATTTAATGTTATTAAATTAAAGAGAAAAAAAGTTGAAATTTCAACTGACACGGGCGGGATTCGAACCCGCGACCTTCGCCGAGCCGAGGCGACGCTCTTACCTCCGAGCCACCGTGCCTTACACGCATCAGTTAAAATTTTAACTCTGTATTCTCTTTATATTACTTATGCCTTTATATTACTTGCGCCTATGCCTATAAGGCATAGGCGCCATCTGTTATCCCTTTTGCAAGTGACAATTTGATAAGCTTGACTTTTCAGTTAGGAATTATCAATACGATGACGCCAAATTTAATTTTTATTATGCAATTTTATTGATTTTTAAGCATATTTATGCTTAAAGAGAATTAAAGAGAAAAAGGAGAATTAAATTAAAGAGAAAAAAGTCCCGCCTGTGTCAGTTGAAATTTTAACTTTTTCTCTTTAATTTAATAACATAAAAAGTTCAGCATAAATATGCTTAAAAATCAATAAAATTGCATAATAAGTATTTAATATCAGCACAAATTAAATATATTTATGACATAAGATAAAAATAAGGCCTCACATACATTGCTCTGATCCCAAACTAAGTAATTGTTAGGAATCAGAATCAACAAAGGTACCACAAACACCCAGAGAGAAAAAACCAGAATGTAATAATTTCTAATTATTTACATTGACCCATCAGGGAATCGAACTCGGAACTGACGACACTATAAAAGCCAGTTTGTCACTCGTTCACTGAGCCTGTCACAAGTACAAACCATACATGCAAACTTATGACGTTTTATTTTTTGCCCACTCTAGTTTTTAAGCCACTCAGCAAATAATTGACGACCTCGGTGGACGAGTGGCGTAAGCACCAGTTTTCAAGATGTCGCCATCTGGAGCCATTCCATTGCCAGTCGGTTCAATGTAGAATAACTACTTTTTCTATGTTTTCCCGGGAAGGAAGGCACCACAAACACCCATGTGTTTGTGGTGCCTTCATTGTTTCCGATTCCCATACCACAAATGCTTTAGCATCTTACATTGGGATCGGAGCAATGTATGTGATGTTGTCCCTGTCTATATATGCATTACAGGATTGGAGTAATGTAGTTTTTATAGAATAGGAGGCAAACGAGCAGGTGGCTCATGTGATGGTCAGCGATAAAATATGGAATGTAGTCTTTATCTATATATGTATTTATTTATTTATATAAAGCAAACTAATTTCAGTCAATTGTATAAGGTATTCAAAATTGTTACCACAGTGAAACATCAATTTTCCACTGCAAGCTGACCACACCAGGTTTCACTTGCATATGCCTCGGTATGTTCTCATATACTTTGTCCGTACATAACAATGTTGTTAACTCTGCAGCACATTCCGAGCTAAATCTGGAAGTTTGGAGAAATAACTGTAAGAAATAGTCTATGTGTTTTTGATTTTAGAAAAACAACTTCAGTTTTTATGATTATTGTTCTAAACAGAATGAGAATGTCTTTGAGAGAAAGTCGCAAAGGCATAGTAGTTGGTTGATTGGAATTACAGTCAAGAGACCAAGTTTAATGCCCTGTTTCAAATTATTAAAACTTATATATGATTATATTCTAGACCTCCAGCTACAACCAATTTTTTTTTTCTTTTTAAAAAAAAAATTAAGAAATGAGTAAAGAAATTTATCATCATAAAAAGTTATAATGAAATATGTTAATAGTGTGAATGTGAACTATATTTTATGTTTGTTGGTGTTTTTTTTACTTTATTTAATTCATTATCTCATATACATTTTAAATTACATTAGAAATTTTGTGTAATTTAAAAAGTCGAGCATGACTTAAATTCATAAGAATACATTCTAAGAAATTAATAAATAAAACAAAAACTGAACCAAACATGGTACTATGTAACAATGTTTTATGTAATGTTGTCAAAAATGTTGTATGTGGGAAGGCAATAGATGCTAGTGGCTCAAGACCGTTTCTTGTGGAGTCCTATGGACAATTTTTTTTTAATAGAATAGGGAGGCCAACGAGCAGGTGGCTCATGTGATGGTCAGCGATAAAATATGGAATGTAGTCTTTATCTATATATGTATTTATTTATTTATATAAAGCAAACTAATTTCAGTCAATTGTATAAGGTATTCAAAATTGTTACCACAGTGAAACATCAATTTTCCACTGCAAGCTGACCACACCAGGTTTCACTTGCATATGCCTCGGTATGTTCTCATATACTTTGTCCGTACATAACAATGTTGTTAACTCTGCAGCACATTCCGAGCTAAATCTGGAAGTTTGGAGAAATAACTGTAAGAAATAGTCTATGTGTTTTTGATTTTAGAAAAACAACTTCAGTTTTTATGATTATTGTTCTAAACAGAATGAGAATGTCTTTGAGAGAAAGTCGCAAAGGCATAGTAGTTGGTTGATTGGAATTACAGTCAAGAGACCAAGTTTAATGCCCTGTTTCAAATTATTAAAACTTATATATGATTATATTCTAGACCTCCAGCTACAACCAATTTTTTTTTTCTTTTAAAAAAAAAATTAAGAAATGAGTAAAGAAATTTATCATCATAAAAAGTTATAATGAAATATGTTAATAGTGTGAATGTGAACTATATTTTATGTTTGTTGGTGTTTTTTTTACTTTATTTAATTCATTATCTCATATACATTTTAAATTACATTAGAAATTTTGTGTAATTTAAAAAGTCGAGCATGACTTAAATTCATAAGAATACATTCTAAGAAATTAATAAATAAAACAAAAACTGAACCAAACATGGTACTATGTAACAATGTTTTATGTAATGTTGTCAAAAATGTTGTATGTGGGAAGGCAATAGATGCTAGTGGCTCAAGACCGTTTCTTGTGGAGTCCTATGGACAATTTTTTTTTAATAGAATAGGGAGGCCAACGAGCAGGTGGCCCACTTGGTATGTGATTACCTCCACCCATGAACACCTGCATTACCGGAGGAATAGCAGATGCGTTGCCAACCTTTGAGAAAGGTATATGCTTTTATAGTCCATTCTTGAAGGTCCCTAAGTCGTATCGTTCCAGAAAAACCAATGATGGCAGCACATTCCATAAAGGGTAAATGCTCGGCAGAAAATTGCGCGAAAAACGCACTATGATGGAATGCGAAGCATCAAGCTACGATGGTGATATTCAGTAGCTGGGATTAATCCGAACAATTCCTCGGAGCACTCCCCATAGTACATCTAGTAAAAAATACAAAGAGATGCAACATCTCTTCGCAAAGTCAGGATTATTATATTGATAGGCTGTAAAGAAGAACACTGTGGTATACATACTTAAGACTCTCTAAGAAAGTCTGTACATCTGACGGATTCCAGGGCTCCTTGGTAGCAGACCTGGATCTGGCTACGTGCCTAACTGCTGCCCTTACGGCAGCGAACTTGTTCGAATTTGCCAAACTGGAAGTTCGACTGTCAGGACTCCCTTCTAATTCTTTTAGAGTTACTGTGAACGTAATTTTTAAATCTATATAACAGCCAGTAAAATAAGGACATATTTACAAGATATATACAAAAGAGTGAAAACCGACATATAAAAAATGGTTTTATTTCCTTTTTTTGTACTTCTTGAGCTACGTATGAAACAGACGTCCACTGCCCTGGACTCTCTGATAGTAATTCTAATTGTTGTGACATGTTGTTAACTTTTAAACATAAAACAAATACTAAATTTTAAAGAACACACTAAACTTTCAAAAAAAAATAATATTTGTTGATCAAGATTCAATACCAAACGTCAATGTCATACGCTTACACAAAGCATATATAATCACTAGCTGTACGAACCTCGTCAAAGTACAAACTACAAAAACTCGTGCAAATTCAAACAATTTGTAGACGTTCTGCATGATCTCTAATTTATTTATTTTTTTCAAATACTTTATTTACAGAAACAAAATAATCTTAATATTTACAATGCTCATTAACTAAAGACTACTATAATCGTAGAGCCTACTCCTCGCGGCATGGTACCAAGAACGCTGGCTGTATTTCCACGTTGAATGGCTATACTTAACCGTTGAGCGAGAAAAGAACCAGCGCTCTTGACACCAGCGGCTACGACCAGTCGCCGATACAATTCCATTAGAAACTGCATCGCGCGGGGACCCCTCGGATCGATCGTTTGACCGTCTCGGATGATCGGTAAATGGAACAAATATAGGGTTTCCCGATTCAGCTGCCTCCAATGCCGCCCCAGCTCTTATCGAAGTACCCTTGATGTGAGAGGCCGAATAATAATAATTTAATTTATTTGATCTTGATCTTAAATTTTTTATTTATTTTGACATTTTTAAAAAATATATATACATATATTGTTAGTCGAATATTTTTGACTACTAAGATTGACAAATTTTAAATACGTTATAATTATTGTAAGTCTCTTTTATAATTTGATTTGTACTATTTGCGATTTATTAAAAAAGTATATTTCAAATGGTAGAACTTTACGTTTGTGTTACGTTTGTTTAACTTTGTTGCGGGAACAATGGAACAAACATATTACGGCTAAGTTCATCGCTACTGACAACGTTCGAAGAAATTAATAATTTATTTAACATTTTTCTAACACACTACACACATATGTTAACATTTTTCTTAACATCACGTTTGGCAAATTAACTGAAAACAAACGAACAGAGTTAGAATTGCAGAGATAGAATAAAAAGTATGTAATTTGTGAAACCCAAAATGTAATAATAATAATATACTTTATTGTACACTAATGAAGGAACAATACAAAAAGTAAAACAAATATTAATAAATCAAATATTGGATAACAAAAGGCGACCTTATTGCTACATAGCAATTTCTTCCAGACAACCTAACAAAATTACCAACAAGAAATAATGACGGGTAGGATACACAACGTACACGAAAAATCAACAGAAAAATTAAAACAAAAAAGATTAAAATATATAAATATAAAAAAAAATGTGAGCCGTCATGGGACGCCTGGCAGATGTGAAATATCGTGTGTGTGTTCAAGTAATATGCATAAAAGATGATATTATTACAGGAATGAAAAAATGAAGTACTAAGAAAATACTAATGCAAAAATGAAGTATTACGAATTTCTTACAGAAAATGGTAACTTTATTTAATAAGCATTTATTTACATTTGATATAAAAATTCGATATTAATATCAAGTGACCACAATTTAAATATTTTCTCTCTCTCTCTCTCTGTGACTTCAGTTATAGTTATATTCGATGTTCCCTCTGCCGGTATTACTGTTACGATTGGTCGATGATAACTAAACTACGTTACAAAAGTCCCGTAGTAGTAAAGTCCCGTTGTCCTGAAAATATCTTCGGTGGAAGGTGGGTCATAGGGACTTAATTGTCTAGACTTGACCTCTGTCTACCCCTGTATTGGGAATTGCGTGAAGATATATTTATTTATTACGTTACAAAAGTATTGGATGAAACATTATCAAGATAACTCTCAATTACAGCATCTATAGTTGTTCCATTTTTGGAAGTAGATTCTTTTGGATTGTTGTTGATTTGCAATTGAAATTCTTTTTGAAGAAATGTCATTAATGGCATTGATTCAGCTCTTGCAAATTTACATTAAAATCTCCAGCTAATTTTAATGGTAGTTTATAATTATTCGTTTTAAAAATTATTGAACCTTTTTGACTATAAGGAAATGACCTTTCATGTAAAAATGAAATCTTAATATAATTTACGTAGTCACTAATATGAATAATATGAATATAATTAATTAAATATAAAAAAGGGATTTCAGTGTTTAATTATAAACCTTAATCCTCAGACAATAGGATGTAAATTAGTATACCTTTGTACAGCCACGGCATGCGTCGCCACGCCAGAAATCGGTTTTACGTGCGGCTATAGATGTTTCACATCAATATATAAGTAAAACATACCTTCTGTGTGTGATCATTAGGATCTGAGGGAAAGGGGAATTGAGATAGAGAGGAGCTAGAGAGGTAGATAATATTCTTTGACCTGTTTTTTTAAAAGAATCTAGGTTCTGAGTAAGTTTAATAGATAGAGTTAAAGAGTTTCAAAGCTTAACAGCAACAGCAGTAAAAGATTTATGATAAAATTAGAGGATCGAATAGGATGTCTGAGGAAGAGGGTTTCATTAGAACGTAGAGGAAGGTTATGAGAGGATCAGAGAAATTGAAAACGTTCTTTTAAATAGGGTGGACTTGAGACATTAAATGTACAACGTATTAGAGAAATATTGCTTTAAATGTTCAACGTCTATTTGGGGAGATGGTGAGTACTGGGACGTACGTAGTGAGTATGACAATACTTTGAAGGCACAAACTTAGGGAGGCACACCTAGCAGTAGATAAATTCGGAGACCTGAATGATGCTGATGATAATGAGTATTATATGCAAACCTTACTAAAAAGTTAACGGTAGGATCATTATACGCTTAAATTATCCACAGGGTAGCTCTTGTCGATAAATTGTATATAATTATCTTACTTTTAACCGTTAAAGAGTGCTGTGGCTTCCATCATCAATTGATGCTGAAATACTCAAAACGCTTATAAAATTTAAGGCTTTTTCTCGACCCTTAGGCAATTAATCATCAGATCCTGATTTGTTGACAATGGAACTTGGAAATTTACCCTTTTAAAACAAAAAAGAATTCTTAAAACCAATTTACGCTTGATATAGCTATGAGTTTTACATAATGTGAGAAATATTAAAAAAAATACAACCGAGTTAAGAACATCTTCTTTTTTGCAAGTTTCAAAAAAGGTCAAAATATCATACTGATAAATGCACTTCGTAAATTATTTATGGTAATATGGTTTACAGTGGTGGAGCCACCCATCAGCTTTTGTTGTTGCATGAATGGGCCGGCTCGACCGGGGAAGTACCACGACCTCACAGAATACCGGCGTGAAGTAGAATTCGAACAAACTTCTACGTTTCGTCTGGTGAGTGCAGGTAACCGGTGGCACACACCCCCCCTTCCCCATTTCTGGGGGGGGGGCACTCTAAGGGAGGCAACGCATCTGCTATGCCTCTCGTATTGCGGGTGTTCATGGGCGGCGGTAATCACTTACCATCACGTGAGCCACCTGCTCGTTTGCCTCCCTTTTCTATAAAAAAAATATCAAAGTATAGGAGATATGAAGACAAGATTAGTACAAACTAAAGATCCATTCACGATCACTTTTGCTAATGGTAATGGTAGTTCGTAAAAAATCCAATAATAAAATATCTTATTACAAAAATATTTCGATTACTGATATGAAATATTACGGTACGACATCATGTATATAATAATTAAAAAAGTACAACTATGAGAAACATAGTAGTGATTATAGATGTGTACTCTATGGAGTTTATCTAGCATTTCTATTCTCTACAAGATCTGTTGAATATTATCGTATTATCTATAACGTACTGATTATATACTCTTTGATATTATCTATGGATACAACACATCTTGGAACTGACGCTTGTTTTATTGTAGTCTAAAAATTAAAAAATAATAAGTTATTTTCATCCCTAAAATAATTAATTTTAGTATTTACAAATACAAAATTATTTATATAAAAGTTATACGAAACAACAAGTTGAACATTTTAATTAGAGATATAGAAATGGCGGCAGTGCAAGGTGCACCTGGTAATAAGCAATGGCCGGCGCGGCCGGGTCTACAACACCAGAACAGCCAGAATCCTGGAAGTCTAACTTTGAATAGAACGATAAATCTTTATCCGCTAACTAACTACACATTCGGTACAAAAGAGCCGTTGTTTGAAAAGGACGCCTCGGTACCGGCGCGGTTTCAACGAATGCGTGAAGAATTTGCAAAAATTGGAATGAGAAGGTTAGACAACTACTAACTATACATTTAAACTCTTTTAGTAATTTAAATTTTTAAGGTTATAGTATATATATATTCATAACAACTTCATGGAAATTGCGAGAAGATATTTATTTATTTATATTTATTGGGTGGTCGGAATTTCGAGTCGAGAGACCCGAGTTCGATCCCCAGGTGGCAGTACCAATGAGTTTTTCAAAAAAACTTATGTACGAATTTCATCGTTGGCTTGGACAAAAAGGCGGCGACGGGCTCACCACCTGTCACGTTGTCCCGAAAATATTTTCGGTGGAAGGTGGTTCAAAGGGACTTAATTGTCTAGACTTGACCTCTGTCTATCCCTGTATTGGGAATTGCGTGAAGATATATTATGTTATATTTTTTTTATTTTTATCTTCATTTCGAACAGAAGCTGAGGTTTGCGAGTTGGTATCCCGTTAGAGTGATTATTTATGTTATTATGTATGAAAAAATGTATTAAATATTCAACACATAATTTTAAATACTGCTGATGTCAATAAATAAACAAATATCTTCACACAATCCCCAATACAGGGGTAGACAGAGGTCTAGTCTAGACAGTTAAGTCCTTTCGACCCACCTACCCACCGAAGATATTTTCGGGACAACATGACAGGTGTTGAGCCTGTGGCTGTCTTTATGTCCAAGCAATAAGTTTTTTTTTTTTGAAAAACCCATTGGTACGCCTGCCTCCATCTGAGGATAGAACTCCGGTCTCCTCGAGTTCGAGGACTCGAAATTCCCACCACCCAACCACTTGGATACCATGACCATTGAAAATGAATACATATTATTATCCATGACTCAAATTCAAAGCCATATTCGAATTTGCAATCTGTCTGTAACATTTTTGATACAACTCTTTAATTTTCTTAACATGAGTCTAGATTCAAGAGTTTCTTTTGGATATAATTTAAAGAGACTTATATTTTAACTGTCTCAATAAATATGAAAATGTTATGTATGTACATAAAGACATTAATACTTTTAGTAACAATACCACTGTGCATAATGTAAATACTACGAGCAAACATGAGCTTGTAACACCAGATACTAGACTATAGAGTAATTCGTTTATGGGGCAGTGTTAAGGCTTCTTCCATAAAATCCCAATAAACATACAAAGCCTGCCTATTAACTGGTTTAAGAATTTTTTTCAAGAAAAACTTATTAAAAATCTTAAAAATATATAAAATTCCTGTGTCACAATGTTAGTTACCTTACTCCTCCACAACGGCTCAACCGATTCTCATGAAATTTTGTGTGCATATTGGGTACGTCTGAGAATCGGACATCTATTTTTCACCCCCCTAAATATTAAGGGTAGTCCAACCCTAATTTTTTTTATTTTTAAATATTTTTTTTAAATACATACAACCCTAAATTTACTCCGCCCTACCTAATTAACCCCTATTTTTATATGGCTAAAAAAAGTTTGTGGGTTCAGCTAGTAATCCTATAAAAGAACAAGTCACTATAACATAAATGAATATGTTACAAAAAAAATCTTCACACCATTCCTAATATGGGGGTAGACAGAGATCTAGACAAGTAGTTTCAACTTACCTTCCACCAAAGATATTTTGGGACAACATGATAGGTAGTGAGCCCGTCACCGTCTTTATGTCCAAGCCATCAAAATGACTCTAGGCAGGAATGTACCCATTGGTACATTCCAGCCACCAGGGGTCTTCATTCGGCCATTGAACTCTGGTGTCTCAACTCAAATTCCTATCACCCAACCACTCGGCTATTTATTAATTGGTTTCACAAGTACAAACCAATTAAAGAGTAAGATTATAGATGAACTTTCGGCCATGTAAAAAAGCTCTTTGCTACATGACATTTTCCTGGGTATCAAACTTGGGTCCTCCTATACAATTTTTCGTGCACCCTACCATCCGAATGTTATATTAAATTAATAAATAACACAAAGGTACCACAAACACCTAGATTCAAGACAGTGTAGATTAAGTGGTTTCTACTTTGACCGAACAGGAATCTGACCAGGTACCTCTGAGCTGACCATATAATGGAAACCAATGTATACACCATTCTTTGAGGTTATCATTAGTAAACTAATTGAAAAACCCTAGTACATTTTGCCTTTAGACTTAAGTATAATTAAGGTTGTTGCGCTAATCATGTATATGTATATAATTTTAATCCTTGAGTATTTTATAACACCTAGTATTAGCTTAGACAATCCTGCCCATACGCAAAATACGCGCTTCAACGTGGAATTGCGGATATCAGCCTGTCTAATCTAATCTAAACACCTAGTATTTAATATTTTCAGATCAGTGGAAGGTGTTCTATTGGTTCACGAGCATGGTCTACCGCATGTGTTGCTGCTACAACTCGGTACGGCTTTCTTCAAACTGCCTGGTGGAGAGTTGAATCCCGGAGAGGTGAGACTTGACAAAATTATTTTTTAGAGAAATCCAGTGGGGTTCCAGGGGGCTAAGCATCTCTCTTTGCAAGGTTACCGGTAGCTTTAAGAGGCTGCAGGGCTTCCTTGAGGATTTGGGTTGGCGCGAATAATCTTAGATATTTCGACCTATACACAAATAGCTCGCTTAGTTGTGGTGTTATGGAAACCTGCCCATATAACTACACTAAGCAATTATCCTGTGTCATATAACATTACTTGTATTTCTGTTAACCGCTCCAACTAAGCTGCAATGCTTGTGTCTGGAGTTGATTGTCAACAGTAGTCGAATAGTGGGGCTGAACCTGCAATGTTATGTTATAGGTTGTAGCCAGGAACTTATGTGAAGAAGGTACAGCCTGCCTTATGCCTCATTAAGGTCTAGAAATAGAAGGATAGATATTAAAATTCATTGTTCAACACTGGTACACAATTCACTTTATTTAATGATTTATTAATTAACCAACCGGTTTCGGTCAGTGCCGGTTGATTAATTTATAAATAATTAAATAAAGTGAATTGTGTACAAGTGTTGAACAATGAATTTTAATGCAATGTAATTTCACCAAGTGACAACAATACAAAAAGAGACATCAATAGCCTGGCGGATTAGGGCGCGGACTGCGAAATATGACGTCGCAGGTTCGAGCTCGCCATTTGACTATTGTTGTAAACCACTCGAGACACATGTGTTGCTGCTTACTTCGAAAGGTTATGTTAGTCATATAGTTTTTTTTTGTATAATACGTTATTTACAGAAACAATGTTGTTTATATTTAAAATACTTATTAACTGAAAACTACAATAATCGTACAGCTCTGCTTTTTAATAGATTGCTACCAAGAATGCTGGCTCCATATTATGTTATTTAGAATTTCTAGTAGTTTTTTTTTTTTTTTAACTACTGTATAGCTTATTGACCCATTCCTTTTTATTCAACTAACCCAAAAACATTCTGTCATATTTCAGGATGAGATTGAAGGTCTGAAAAGGCTACTGACAGAGACACTTGGCAGGCAGGACGGTGTTAAGCAAGAGTGGCTTATTGAAGATACCATAGGTAAGGCATCCATCAATGTATGAGTACCATGAGAATTGTAAATTCATATTTTGTGCCTCATAAAAATCATTGTCTCGAAAATATCTTCGGTGGAAGGTGGGTCAAAGGGACTTAATTGTCTTATTTATTTATTATTATTATTATCATGCTATACCCAATACAGGTGTAGACAGAGATCTAGAGAGATCTAGAATTATGTTTATGCAACCACCAAAGACTTTTTGAGACAACATGATAGGTTCTGTCGGAGCCTGTCGCCGTTTTTATGTTCAAGCAAACGATGTAAATCGTAAATAATTATTGAATATTATTTACTCTATTGGTATGAGCCAGCCACCAGGGGATTGAACTGGGCTCTCATGTTCTCTCGAATTCCAATCACCCAACCATTCAGCTACCTTGTTTTAGCCTTTTACTTAGCTGAGTGGTTTATGGATGGTAATTTTTTATCTATCAACAATTCGTAATGAGATTTCTCCAAAGGAGATGAAACAGGCGAAAGAAACTCTTTTTTTCAACCTTTTTTTATGACTGGCTACAAATGTTTATATTTTTTTTAGGAATATCTAGGGAGCGTTCACCTCTATCCCAGGAATTAATGTCCTTAACAAATTCATAATAAACCTTTGTAAAAGTTTTTCTTAAAGTTTGTTTTGGGTGATGATTTTTTTATATTCACCTAATTTCCCACATTTGGAGTAGGCAGAGCTCGAGTAAATGAAGCCCTTTTCGAGCTACTTTTCACAGACGCTTATTTGTGACTACTATAAAACCACTTTTTCCACATTGTCTCGGGTCTGGGTGTTTGTGGTACCTGCATTGTTTCTACTTCCATAACACGAGTGCGCTTCGGCTACTAACTTTGGGATCGGTGTGACCAGACTGCACACTGGAGATAGCACACACTGCAGTGTGTAATGTGTTTCAAGAGTAGACCAAAGTCTTTCAATGATGATGACTTAACATGCTCACCGTATGTACATATAGATAGAAAATAATGATAATAATAATCTTTATTTACAGAAACAATGTTGTTTATATTTAAAATACTTATTAACTGAAAACTACAATAATCGTACAGCTCTGCTTTTTAATAGATTGTTACCAAGAATGCTGGCTCCATATTATGTTATTTAGAATTTCTAGTAGTTTTTTTTTTTTTTTTTTTTTTTTTTTTTGTATAATACGTTATTTACAGAAACAATGTTGTTTATATTTAAAATACTTATTAACTGAAAACTACAATAATCGTACAGCTCTGCTTTTTAATAGATTGTTACCAAGAATGCTGGCTCCATATTATGTTATTTAGAATTTCTAGTAGTTTTTTTTTTTTTTTGTATAATACGTTATTTACAGAAACAATGTTGTTTATATTTAAAATACTTATTAACTGAAAACTACAATAATCGTACAGCTCTGCTTTTTAATAGATTGTTACCAAGAATGCTGGCTCCATATTATGTTATTTAGAATTTCTAGTAGTTTTTTTTTTTTTTTTTTTTTTTTTTTTTTTTTTTTTTTTTTTTTTGTATAATACGTTATTTACAGAAACAATGTTGTTTATATTTAAAATACTTATTAACTGAAAACTACAATAATCGTGACAGCTCTGCTTTTTAATAGATTGTTACCAAGAATGCTGGCTCCATATTATGTTATTTAGAATTTCTAGTAGTTTTTTTTTTTTTTTTTTTTTTTTTTTTTTTTTTTTTTTTTTTTTTGTATAATACGTTATTTACAGAAACAATGTTGTTTATATTTAAAATACTTATTAACTGAAAACTACAATAATCGTACAGCTCTGCTTTTTAATAGATTGTTACCAAGAATGCTGGCTCCATATTATGTTATTTAGAATTTCTAGTAGTTTTTTTTTTTTTTGTATAATACGTTATTTACAGAAACAATGTTGTTTATATTTAAAATACTTATTAACTGAAAACTACAATAATCGTACAGCTCTGCTTTTTAATAGATTGTTACCAAGAATGCTGGCTCCATATTATGTTATTTAGAATTTCTAGTAGTTTTTTTTTTTTTGTATAATACGTTATTTACAGAAACAATGTTGTTTATATTTAAAATACTTATTAACTGAAAACTACAATAATCGTGACAGCTCTGCTTTTTAATAGATTGTTACCAAGAATGCTGGCTCCATATTATGTTATTTAGAATTTCTAGTAGTTTTTTTTTTTTTGTATAATACGTTATTTACAGAAACAATGTTGTTTATATTTAAAATACTTATTAACTGAAAACTACAATAATCGTACAGCTCTGCTTTTTAATAGATTGTTACCAAGAATGCTGGCTCCATATTATGTTATTTAGAATTTCTAGTAGTTTTTTTTTTTTGTATAATACGTTATTTACAGAAACAATGTTGTTTATATTTAAAATACTTATTAACTGAAAACTACAATAATCGTACAGCTCTGCTTTTTAATAGATTGTTACCAAGAATGCTGGCTCCATATTATGTTATTTAGAATTTCTAGTAGTTTTTTTTTTTTTTTTTTTTTTTTTTTTTTTTTTTTTTTTTTTTTTTTTTTAACTGTTGTATAGCTTATTGACCCATTCCTTTTATTCAACTAACCCAAAAACATTCTGTCATATTTCAGGATGAGATTGAAGGTCTGAAAAGGCTACTGACAGAGACACTTGGCAGGCAGGACGGTGTTAAGCAAGAGTGGCTTATTGAAGATACCATAGGTAAGGCATCCATCAATGTATGAGTACCATGAGAATTGTAAATTCATATTTTGTGCCTCATAAAAATCATTGTCTCGAAAATATCTTCGGTGGAAGGTGGGTCAAAGGGACTTAATTGTCTTATTTATTTATTATTATTATTATTATTATTATTATTATTATTATTATTATTATTATTATTATTATTATTATTATTATTATTATTATTATTATTATTATTATTATTATTATTATTATTATTATTATTATTATTATTATTATTATTATTATTATTATTATTATTATTATTATTATTATTATTATTATTATTATTATTATTATTATTATTATTATTATTATTATTATTATTATTATTATTATTATCTTTGTACCCTCTTTAATCTTTGTTTATGACGTGCTCAGTCTCAAGCGATTTGTCAACAGTTTTAAAATTACAATATGAAATGTGTATTTACAATATTAATTACTTTAATTACAATATGAAATGTGTATTTACAATATTAATTACTTTAATTACAATATGAAATGTGTATTTACAATATTAATTACTTTAATTACAATATGAAATGTGTATTTACAATATTAATTACTTTAATTACAATATGAAATGTGTATTTACAATATTAATTACTTTAATTACAATATGAAATGTGTATTTACAATATTAATTACTTTAATTACAATATGAAATGTGTATTTACAATATTAATTACTTTAATTACAATATGAAATGTGTATTTACAATATTAATTACTTTAATTACAATATGAAATGTGTATTTACAATATTAATTACTTTAATTACAATATGAAATGTGTATTTACAATATTAATTACTTTAATTACAATATGAAATGTGTATTTACAATATTAATTACTTTAATTACAATATGAAATGTGTATTTACAATATTAATTACTTTAATTACAATATGAAATGTGTATTTACAATATTAATTACTTTAATTACAATATGAAATGTGTATTTACAATATTAATTACTTTAATTACAATATGAAATGTGTATTTACAATATTAATTACTTTAATTACAATATGAAATGTGTATTTACAATATTAATTACTTTAATTACAATATGAAATGTGTATTTACAATATTAATTACTTTAATTACAATATGAAATGTGTATTTACAATATTAATTACTTTAATTACAATATGAAATGTGTATTTACAATATTAATTACTTTAATTACAATATGAAATGTGTATTTACAATATTAATTACTTTAATTACAATATGAAATGTGTATTTACAATATTAATTACTTTAATTACAATATGAAATGTGTATTTACAATATTAATTACTTTAATTACAATATGAAATGTGTATTTACAATATTAATTACTTTAATTACAATATGAAATGTGTATTTACAATATTAATTACTTTAATTACAATATGAAATGTGTATTTACAATATTAATTACTTTAATTACAATATGAAATGTGTATTTACAATATTAATTACTTTAATTACAATATGAAATGTGTATTTACAATATTAATTACTTTAATTACAATATGAAATGTGTATTTACAATATTAATTACTTTAATTACAATATGAAATGTGTATTTACAATATTAATTACTTTAATTACAATATGAAATGTGTATTTACAATATTAATTACTTTAATTACAATATGAAATGTGTATTTACAATATTAATTACTTTAATTACAATATGAAATGTGTATTTACAATATTAATTACTTTAATTACAATATGAAATGTGTATTTACAATATTAATTACTTTAATTACAATATGAAATGTGTATTTACAATATTAATTACTTTAATTACAATATGAAATGTGTATTTACAATATTAATTACTTTAATTACAATATGAAATGTGTATTTACAATATTAATAATAATCTTTATTGACATAAGGCAGATATGTACATATATAGATAGATAATAATGATAATAATAATCTTTGTTGACATAAGACAGATAAGTACATATATAGATAGATAATAATGATAATAATAATCTTTATTGACATATCCATTTTGTTTTAAATAATGTACATTTATTGATATAAAGATGTCCGTCAGTGCAAATGGCTAATGTTGAAGACAACTGTTAATTTAGTTCCGCCTAGAAGCCACCAGAAGTTCTTTCCAAATCCACTGTCAATTTGTACGAAAGTTTTGTTATTTTAATAGATTTATAATGAAATATGCATAACTGTGCAGACTATGGATGTAGAAACGAAGAGATGTTTAAGAATTTCAAAGTGATATTAGTTAATAGAAAGTGGGAAGATCATGGGTAGTTGACTTTAAATTGTTTTTCTCTTAGACACTGAACAGATATTAACTTACGATTTATTTTTATATAGATTTTTATATAAAAATAAGAAGTGAAAGAGATATGTAAGGATTGTGACATGGCGATCTGTTCTCTCTGGCTACCCCGTAAGGGACTGTGCGTGAAGATAAATAATAATGATAATATTAAATCTGTGATATTTTAGTGCATTTACAAATTTTCACTATCTTTGTACCCTATAATTTTTTTAACGATAAACCAACGAATTTCATTTGTCGCAAGTTTGTAAGTTAGGTAAGGGACACAGCGCCATCTGGATTTCAGTTTTCTTTCACATTGTTTATAAATAACATTATTTCTCTACAACTGTTGAATAAACTACGAAAGAAATGTGTCTTATTTTGGCCTGCGGGAATCTAGTTTCTCGATCACTATTAATTTCGTGAGAAATTATTGTGTATGCCGAGATAAGTGATTATTATGACACCAAATAAAAATAAATGTCTTCACGCCATTCCCAATACAGGGGTAGACAGAGTCTAGTCTAGAAAATTAAGTCCCTTCGTCCCAAATTCCACCAACGATATTTCGGGACAACGTGACAGGTGTTGAGCCCGTCGCCGTCTTTATGTCCAAGCCAACGATATGAGTCGTACATAGGTTTTTGAAAAAACACATTGGTATAAGCCTGCCACCTGGGGATCGAACTCTGGTCTCGACTCGAATTCCGTTCACCCAACCACTCTGCTATCGTGACTTATATGACTACAAATAGCGTTGGTAAATGTTTGTAGCTCGCCTTTTAAAGGTATTGGTAAATATTATTTTCCATAAAGTTAACTGATAACTTATGTTGTCAACATCATCACGGCTATTACAAACTGCGGACCATAGGAAGGTTTACTGTAATCGCCACGCATGGTAAACGAATTGGCGATTGCGGTATCGGACCTCTCGCACCTAAGACTACAGCTAGTTGATAATCGGCTGAATTTTATATTGCTACCGTGTTTGACCTATTTAAAATAGGGCCATGTTACGTTTTACGTCAATAGATGGCGCTTAAATACAATTTGAATGTTTTGTATTTTAATTGTTTTTCTCTTAGACACTGAACAGATATTAACTTACGATTTATTTTTATATAGATTTTTATATAAAAATAAGAAGTGAAAGAGATATGTAAGGATTGTGACATGGCGATCTGTTCTCTGGCTACCCTGTAAGGGACTGTGCGTGAAGATAAATAATAATGATAATATTAAATCTGTGATATTTTAGTGCATTTACAAATTTTCACTATCTTTGTACCCTATAATTTTTTTAACGATAAACCAACGAATTTCATTTGTCGCAAGTTTGTAAGTTAGGTAAGGGACACAGCGCCATCTGGATTTCAGTTTTCTTTCACATTGTTTATAAATAACATTATTTCTCTACAACTGTTGAATAAACTACGAAAGAAATGTGTCTTATTTTGGCCTGCGGGAATCTAGTTTCTCGATCACTATTAATTTCGTGAGAAATTATTGTGTATGTCGAGATAAGTGATTATTATGACACCAAATAAAAATAAATGTCTTCACGCCATTCCCAATACAGGGGTAGACAGAGTCTAGTCTAGAAAATTAAGTCCCTTCGTCCCAAATTCCACCAACGATATTTCGGGACAACGTGACAGGTGTTGAGCCCGTCGCCGTCTTTATGTCCAAGCCAACGATATGAGTCGTACATAGGTTTTTGAAAAAACACATTGGTATAAGCCTGCCACCTGGGGATCGAACTCTGGTCTCGACTCGAATTCCGTTCACCCAACCACTCTGCTATCGTGTTTTATATGACTACAAATAGCGTTGGTAAATGTTTGTAGCTAGCCTTTTAAAGGTATTGGTAAATATTATTTTCCATAAAGTTAACTGATAACTTATGTTGTCAACATCATCACGGCTATTACAAACTGCGGACCATAGGAAGGTTTACTGTAATCGCCACGCATGGTAAACGAATTGGCGATTGCGGTATCGGACCTCTCGCACCTAAGACTACAGCTAGTTGATAATCGGCTGAATTTTATATTGCTACCGTGTTTGACCTATTTAAAATAGGGCCATGTTACGTTTTACGTCAATAGATGGCGCTTAAATACAATTTGAATGTTTTGTATTTTAATTGTTTTTCTCAATTCCATCTTCTAAATTCTTGTGTTGTTTCCGATTCCCATACCACAAGTGCTTTAGCATCTTACATTGGGATCGAAGCAATGCATATAATGTTGTCCCTGTCTACATATGTATTTATTTATTAAATAAATCTCCCACTGTTAGAGAATAGTCCATTCATTTCCTAATGTGCTCCTGACCCCATCAGCTGAAGACTGCAGCTCCTTGTCACGCCTCGATACCATAAGTATTATGTGAACTCTAGTCGGACTATAATTTTTCTTTCGCTTATTAGAGAATTAAAAGGCGCCCGAATACAATCATAAAAATATTTTGTGTATAAAACGAACACAAAATGTACCCATCTAGTCCAGATTAATTTGAAATGTGAAGAACCAATGCATACATCTATCTACATATTTTAAAAATAAGTACATAGTACATTGATGGAGACGACATCAAATACACTGCTCTGATGCCAAAATAAGTAGCTAAAGCACTTGCATTATGGAATCGCAAATAACGAAGGCACTACAAATACCCAGACTCGGGACAATCCAGAAAATGTGTTTTTTCATTGGGAGAATAGACTCGCAGCTTTCGACATCTTTATATATGCCACTCATCCACAGAGGTCGTCCGTTAAGTTTTGTAATAAATAGCATACTTAGTTAATTGACTCGGGCGTTATTTTGCGGAAATTCATTGTAAAGTTGATATTAATAATTACCTCGCACCGTTCCGCATGCAAATATAAAAAAGATGTATGTTACCTGGTCCGAAGAGAAGGAGTGCACCATCCTCCCTCCCACAGATGCGTGCACTAATTCTACTGTATACACCACCACCACTACATTCAAACCAGGTAACGTATACCACCAACGACAACGCGACACGTGTTTCGCCTCAAAACAAAGCATTCTCAAGCGAGTAGATCTCTACGATGAGCGACCGCAGTGTCAGCGGTCGCTCATCCGCCACGCATCTGTGGGAGGAGAGTGGTGCAATTTCTTTTCTCGGATCAGGTAACATATACCTTTTTATATTTGCATGCAGAATGGTGCGAGGTAATTATCAATGTCAACTTTAAATAGCATAGTGCTGGGGTTAATACTAGCCTAATTTACAACATATAGCAATACATTATGAATGTATCATATTTATTAATTTATGTACACACAAATATAAAAAAGAGGAAATGTAATAAAAGGAAAACGTTTGTACAAAGGCACTGCTCATTTCTTAAGAAATTTCTGAAAGCAGACCTGTGACTGGAATGTGGGTTAAATTAAAGGTAGATTTCGCGTGTACAACTACATATATACAAACATACGCATACACCATATTCATAAATAATAAATAAATATCTTCACGCAATTCCCAATACAGGGGTAGACAGAGGTCAAGTCTAGAAAATTAAGTCCCTTCGTCCCAAATTCCACCAACGATATTTCGGGACAACGTGACAGGTGTTGAGCCCGTCGCCGTCTTTATGTCCAAGCCAACGATATGAGTCGTACATAGGTTTTGAAAAACACATTGGTATAAGCCTGCCACCTGGGATCGAACTCTGGTCTCGACTCGAATTCCGTTCACCCAACCACTCTGCTATCGTGACTTATATGACTACAAATAGCGTTGGTAAATGTTTGTAGCTCGCCTTTAAAGGTATTGGTTAATATTATTTTCCATAAAGTTAACTGATAACTTATGTTGTCAACATCATCACGGCTATTACAAACTGCGGACCATAGGAAGGTTTACTGTAATCGCCACGCATGGTAAACGAATTGGCGATTGCGGTATCGGACCTCTCGCACCTAAGACTACAGCTAGTTGATAATCGGCTGAATTTTATATTGCTACCGTGTTTGACCTATTTAAAATAGGGCCATGTTACGTTTTACGTCAATAGATGGCGCTTAAATACAATTTGAATGTTTTGTATTTTAATTGTTTTTTCTCAATTCCATCTTCTAAATTCTTGTGTTGTTTCCGATTCCCATACCACAAGTGCTTTAGCATCTTACATTGGGATCGAAGCAATGCATATAATGTTGTCCCTGTCTACATATGTATTTATTTATTAAATAAATCTCCCACTGTTAGAGAATAGTCCATTCCTTTCCTAAAGTGCTCCTGACCCCATCAGCTGAAGACTGCAGCTCCTTGTCACGCCTCGATACCATAAGAATTATGTGAACTCTAGTCGGACTATAATTTTTCTTTCGCTTACTAGAGAATTAAAAGGCGCCCGAATACAATCATAAAAATATTTTGTGTATAAAACGAACACAAAATGTACCCATCTAGTCCAGATTAATTTGAAATGTGAAGAACCAATGCATACATCTATCTACATATTTTAAAAATAAGTACATAGTACATTGATGGAGACGACATCAAATACACTGCTCTGATGCCAAAATAAGTAGCTAAAGCACTTGCATTATGGAATCGCAAATAACGAAGGCACTACAAATACCCAGACTCGGGACAATCCAGAAAAAGTGTTTTTTCATTGGGAGAATAGACTCGCAGCTTTCGACATCTTTATATATGCCACTCATCCACAGAGGTCGTCCGTTAAGTTTTGTAATAAATAGCATACTTAGTTAATTGACTCGGGCGTTATTTTGCGGAAATTCATTGTAAAGTTGATATTAATAATTACCTCGCACCGTTCCGCATGCAAATATAAAAAAGATATATGTTACCTGGTCCGAAGAGAAGGAGTGCACCATCCTCCCTCCCACAGATGCGTGCACTAATTCTACTGTATACACCACCACCACTACATTCAAACCAGGTAACGTATACCACCAACGACAACGCGACACGTGTTTCGCCTCAAAACAAGGCATTCTCAAGCGAGTAGACTCTACGATGAGCGACCGCAGTGTCAGCGGTCGCTCATCTGCCTCGCATCTGTGGGAGGGAGAGTGGTGCACTTGTTTTCTTCGGATCAGGTAACATATACCTTTTTTATATTTGCATGCGGAATGGTGCGAGGTAATTATCAATATCAACTTTAAATAGCATAGTGCTGGGGTTAATACTAGCCTAATTTACAACATATAGCAATACATTATGAATGTATCATATTTATTAATTTATGTGCACACAAAAATAAAAAAGAGGAAATGTAATAAAAGGAAAACGTTTGTACAAAGGCACTGCTCATTTCTTAAGAAATTTCTTCCAGCAGACCTGTGACTGGAATGTGGGTTAAATTAAAGGTAGATTTCGCGTGTACAACTACATATATACAAACATACGCATACACCATATTCATACATACATATATAATATACACAAATAAAATGCATACAAATACCTACAGACAAAAATAATAATTATAAGATAAATACATATGCATATAAAATACAATAAAAAGTTACAATATCAATGACATATAATGTTCTTTGACTCTTCTCTTGAATAGAGAAATGGTTTTGCAATCGCGAATATTTTGCGGAAGAGCATTCCACAATTTTACTGCATGACAGAAAAGGAGGATGAATATGACGCGCTCTTATGAGGAGGAAATTTAAGAAGGGTTTGTAGATGGGTTCTGCAGGGGACATGGGATGGACGTGCGAAGGAGAATCGCTCGCGAAGGTAGGACGGTGATGATGAGAGGCTCAAAATATTAAACAGTAGACATACAATCCTAGTGTTCCTACGAAGACGAATTAGGAGCCACTTGAGATCTTTGCGAAGATGTGAAACATGGTCATACTTACGTATTCCGAAAATAAAACGAATGCAAAGATTTTGCAGGCGCTCAAGCTTATTCAGAAGCTCCTCTGTAGCATCCAAGTAGCAGGCAGCAGCGTAATCTATGATAGGCTGGATTAAAGTCTGGACTAGGGAGATCTTAGTTCTTAAGGGCAAAAAACCTTGAAGGTACCTCAGCGAATGAAAATAAAAGTGAACTTTGCGACTTACTTCATTATCATGAGCATTCCACGTCAGGTTAGAGTCGATAATTACCCCAAGATCCTTCACCGTATCAGTATAGGGTATAACAGTGTTGTCTAATTTTACTGGTGATATCGATGTGAAATCCAACAAATTACGCCCATGTCTGTTTCCTATGATTATAGCCTGCGATATTCTGGCATTGATTTCAAGCCCGAAAGATTTAGACTAATTGTGTATCTGAATAACGTCTTTATTCATTAACGAGACTGCAAGATCAGTTTGTGCAGGGGGAAAATGATGATAAAGCTGCAAGTCGTCTGCGTAAAGATGGATGTTGGAAGAAATGACATAAGTAACCGAGTTAATAAAAACAGAAGAGGAGAAAGAACGCCACCCTGAGGCACGCCAGCAACTAGTTCACAAGAATCAGAGAAAGAATCGTCAATGCGAACACGCATAGATTTATTATTCTACACTTGAAATTACATAGGACCGAGTGATATTGATACTTAAAATGTTATTTAGAATCACTCTTTATTTTTTTTTGCCTTTGAAAACTTATTGTATTCATTTTTTCTTATTACGGTAAAAAAGGCAACAAATAAAGTTTATTTCTTTCTCTCTGATTAAGTCGTAAACATTTACCAAGACTTTTCTGTCTACGTCGTAAGAGGTGACGATGGGCTTTGAATCTATAGATTTCGGAATTACGATCTCGAAAATACCACTAAAATTAAACAGAATGATAACGGGCAGTAGCCTCGGAGGCTGCGGTCGCCAATCCGCTTGTCAAGCTTGGCAAATATCGTCAAACCTCGTTTTACAAGAGGCCTTTAGCCTATATCATTTTCGGACTGTTTGGTATTAGTTGATGTACTGATTGATCATATAACTAGTAATTTTTAAGGTGATAGACTGATATACTCATCACGAAAGTCTCGATAGCCGAGTGGTTGGTTGGTCGAAATTTCGAGTCAAGAGACCTGAGTACGAACCCCAGGTGGCAAGCAAGTACCAATGGTTTTTAAAAAACTTTTGTACGAATTATATCGTTGCCTTGGACATAAAAACGGCGACGGGCTCACCGCCTGTCATGTTGTCCCGAAAATATCTTCGATGGAAGGTGGGTCAATGGACTTAACTGTCTAGACTAGACCTCTGTCTACCCCTGAATTGGGAATTGCGTGAAGATATTTATTTATAGACTCCTATACTCAGACTTGTTAAGGCCAGTACCACACACATCCATTTAAGTCGTCAAACAACTATTGAGTTCCGGTTTGAAGGGTATAGAGTTAGTGTGTTCACGGGCTATAAGGCATATAGTCTTCGGAGGTTGCGAATATGCAGCGCTCCCTGCATCTTTCAGTTTTCGTCTGCATTATTCTTATAAAAATGTTTGAGGTGTTATTCAGTTGCTACTACTTACAAACAAGTGGTCTGTTAGCGCCTTTATATACCTAATCAGTGAGCGAAAGAGATTTTACACGTCACGGTAGTCGTGTGGTCGGGTAAGACACCTGAGTTTAATCCCAAGACAACAGGATCGTAAAAATGGTTTTTTTCAGAAGCTCATGTAGAATTTATAGTTGGATTGGACATAAAGACGACGACGGGTTCACCAGCTGTCAGGTCTCAATAAATGTATTCGGTGGAAGGTGGATCTAAAGGACTTAATTCTCTAAAGTAATAGTATCTATGTTGTAGTAGTGTAACGCAGTTTTAGGAATGGCGTAAATAAAGATGCACTTAATATTTTTCAATGTTTCTCTTCTGCCACATTTACTATTTGACTTCTACGTCATGTGAACTGCACACATTTTTTCTGAAAAGCGACAATACAAGTTCCTTTGGAACCCCTGCATGGTTTAAGACGCATTATGGATGTGATTTACCATGAAATATTCAACATCCGCGATCGATTTTTAAGAATAGAAAATTGGTTTTTATTCACACGTAAAACTTTTATGGTTAGCGAAAATTTCATAGTTATTTTACGACACTGATATTGAATGGCTGTATATTATATTTACGAACATGCGTCTAACATTCATAGTTCTGTTATGCGTTGGATACACCTCTTGCAAGCTTTGGAGCAAAGGAGTTGTTCATTATTCAATTAATAAAAAAGACTATGGTAACAATTTATTTATAATAATAATATTTTTCTTTCTTTACACCCAATTCCCAATACGATGGTAGACAGAGGTCTAGAAAAATAAATGCCTTCGACCCACCTTACAGGTGGGTCGAAGGCATTTATTTTTCTAGCGAAGACATTTTTTGGGACAACGTGACAGGTGGTGAGCCCGTCGCCGCCTTTATATCCAAGCGAACGATAGAAATCTTAAGTAAGTTTAAATATAAGATAAAGGTTTTATAATTATTATTTATATTACTTATATTATTTATAAATATAAGATAAGGATTTGAAATGGTTTATATAATGTTTATGTATAAGGCTCCATAGTCATTCGCCGCTATTGTTTCACGACGATAGTATAACTATTAATACTAATCTTAATACAATAATTGCCGTACTCTTGAAAACAATTTCGTCAACATTCGATTGGAATTTAGGCTAGCGATTTGTAGTTACAAATGAACTTAATTGCGATAGATTCCGCAATAACAATGTTTATTGTTCATCAACAACGGAAAATATCAGTGAGAAATAATTATAAATTAAAAATATAACTTTTTAGTAATATTTATGACTATGCAATTTAAAACTCAATAACTAGCTGTCAAATTCCAACTACGAGTGGCGTAGTCACCGCTTTGCATGGTGTCGCCAACTCTGAAGTCCCGGATTAAATTTTCAGTAGGGTCAGTGTTCGTTGCTTCTGATTTTATGATATATGTGCTAGAGCTGCTTACTTTAGGATCAGAGCAATGTTTGTAATGTGTCAATCTATGTATGCATTTATTCACTGTGGAGGCCGACCATGAGCACTAAGGTATTACAGTGTGAGGAAGTACGCATGAATGAACTCGATGCCCAACGAGACGCGCTCAAGGCTCGATCACCAGCAGTCATCATCTACAACTATGTCGGAGGAGTGTTGAATTGCGCTCAATATGCTCGCACGTTCAGCGCAAAAATCGGTTACGTCAGTCACCTGCGAGCACACTAACGACGCTCGCAATAGTCCAAGTCGCTGTGGCCGAAATCGGTCGGAATGTATTTATTTAAATTAATGTCAGAAATTCGTTCAAGAGTAATCTCTCTGTTGTCACTTCAGCGTGCTAATCCTTACGTACAATACCATAATAAAAGTTATATATTATTCTCCTAGACATTCACTCGCAGGACGAAATCATATCAACACTTTCCCTGCTACAAAAGGAGATATGTGTTAAGTTCTTCTACACCCCACTGAATTACAGCGCGAGCGAGAACGACAAGATTTTGTACATCAGTAACCCCGAAAAGATGAAGAATTGTCCACAAGCTGTCTACAATTTCAGTGGGAGTGTTATTGTAAGTAAATCTATTAAATCTAATAAATCTAGTAAATCTAAGTAATAAAGATATATTTACATAGCACATTTTAGAAAGGAAACGTCAATCACATAAAACGTAATTATTAAGATATGTCTGTAATTATTAAAGATATACACAGTCAGGTCATAAGTATTGTCACACAGTAAAAACTTTTCTTTTAGAATGCTGGTCACAAAAAAGTTTATTGAATTCGAATTTCGAATTGTTCATGAAAATAAAACTACATACTTTTTAGAATTTTACTCTTTTTTAAATATGGAGTGGACGCTTAAAAAAGACCGTGTTGCAGTTATTGCGTTAGGACTCCAGCAGTGATAAAAGCTGTGAAGGCTCGAATTCAAAGAAATCCCAAACGTAAGCAGAAACTGTTGGCCCTTCAGAGGGGGTTAAGCAGAACCACGGAGAAAAGGGTGTTAAATGAAGACTTAGGGCTTCGGGCATATCGAAGAAAAACAAGAAATTGTTTTAATGCTCGTCTAATGCACCTGAGACTGAAAAGATGCCGCGCTTTGTTTAAGCGGTACGCGGGAAAAAATATCGGGATATTCTTTTTTCGGATGAAAAAATTTTTACCGTAGAAGAGAGCTACAACAAACAAAATGATAAGGTGTACACAGTAGTGAAGAAGCGAGCAACCGTATTCCGCGTGTCCAACGAGATCATTTTCCATCCTCGCTCATGGTATGGTTGGAAGTTTCTTATTGGGGCTTAACAGAGGTACATTTTTGCGAGAAAGGTGTAAAAACGAATGCAGTTGTGTATCAAAACACAGTCCTGACGAACCTTGTGGAACCTGTTTCTCATACCATGTTCAATAACAAGCACTGGGTATTCCAACAAGATTCGGCGCCAGTTCATAGAGCGAAGAACATACAAGACTGGCTGGCGGCCCGTGAAATCGACTTCATCGTGCACGAAGACTGGCCCTCCTCCAGTCCAGATCTGAATCCGTTAGATTACAAGATATGGCAAGACTTGGAGGAAAAGGCGTGCTCAAAGCCTCATCCCAATTTGGAGTCACTCAAGACATCCTTGATTAAGGCAGCCGCCGATATTGACATGGACCTCGTTCGTGCTGCGATAGACGACTGGCCGCGCAGATTGAAGGCCTGTATTCAAAATCACGGAGATCATTTTGAATAAACTTTAGTGTCATAAGAGTCTACGTTTTGTTAAGTTCATTTTGGTATATAAATAGTTACATAATGAATAAACTTGTTTTAATTATTTTAGGTTAAACTTGTGACAGAATTTTGACCTAACTAGGTACATACGTGATGGCGACTAGCACATCAAATAGGCTTCGGTAAAAAAATTAATTGCCTAAACACCATAGCGGAGTACTCAGCATTCGAGTCAATAGACCCGGGTACAATCCCAGGTGGTAGGCTTGTACCAATGAGTTTTTTTTCAAAACATACGCACGATTTACATCGTTGGCTTGGACATAAAAACGGCGACAGGTTCACTGCCTGTTACGCTGTAGCAAAAAAATTTCTTTAATTTTAATTAGACACCTCGCACCTTTGACGCTGCTGCCCACCTTCGGTCTGATTATTATAGTCTGATATTTTTAGAGATGATTATCCCGCCATCTATCGGTTGCCATTACGATGTTTAAGGCTGCTTCCCTTATTTGCCGCTTACGACACCCACGGGAAGATGACGCCACGGGGAGTGGCAATATTCTTACGCCGTTACCACACGGTCAAAGGACTTAATTGTCTAATCGAAATTCGAGACAAGAGATCCGACTTCAATCTCCAGGTGGCAGGCTCGTACCAATGAGGTTTTTCAAAAAATAACACGGCATCATGGACCCCGAGGTCTTATAGCGGGTGAAATAATACTAATACGGAAACTTCTCTTCCAATGGGACTCAGCCTCAAGTAGATGACTGAGGGTTTGGGTCGCTACCAACTACGCAATCTCATGTGTCCTTAATGCGTTCTCTGTCTTATAAATTTAATGTACATAACATGTTTTAGGACATGCCCATTGGCTACAAATGCTTGAACAAAAAAGATATCGCAAGAATCGTCGTAGAAATGCTTAGAGCCAGTATCGAGCAAACAGGTCAGTATTTATAATGATAATAAATAAGTACAACCTCGTACAACCAAAAGCAGTGTAGGGCGACCCCGCACAAGATGGAGTGACGACGAGCTGCATAGTGTTGCGGGGAGTCGATGGATGCAGATGGCACAGGGCCACTCTGTGTGGCAATCTTTGGGGGAGGCCTATATTCAGCTGTGGACTTCGGATAGGCTGATATGATGATGATGATGAAATACATAGATAGAAAGTAAGTAGCTTATACACGCGTGTTATGAAATCGGAAACAACGAATGTACCACAAACACAGACCCGAGACAATGTAAAAAAGAAGTTTTTTACATTAGCCTGTCAAGAAATCGAACCAGGACCTTAGTGCTGGCGATACCATGAAAACCGGCGTGTACCCCAGTCAATCCCCGGTTGGTTTGAACCCCGGGCATGGCCACTAAAATTGTTAAAAGCAATTTTAAGTGCTGAATCCACTACGAGGTCAGCGGTGAGGTCTGCCCAGTGTCTGTTAGCATGTTGGACGTTCTCCTGCAAAAATATCTTAGGTGAAAGGCGGGTCGGAACGACTTAATTGTCTAGACCTCTGTGTACCCCTTCATTGGGAATGCCGTGAGGATATTTATTTTTATCATAACGACACCCACAGAAAAAAGTCTTACGCAGTTAACACACCGCAACAGTACATGGTATTACATATATTATATTGTATGATCCAGGATATGTCAACGAATTGAGCATTCAATGTATGTAGTCAGTATGTAGTAGTCACGATAACCGAGTGGTTGGGTGGTCGGAATTTCCAGTCAACAGACCCGAGTTCGATCCCCAGGTGGCTGGCTCGTACCAATGGGTTTTTCAAAAACTTATATACGAATTATATCGTTGACTTGGACATAACGACAGCGACGGGCTCTCCTCCTGTCACGTTGTTGCGAAAATATCTTCGGTGGAAGGTGGGTCAAAGGGACTTAATTGTCTAGACTAGACCTCTGTCTACCCATGTATTGGGGATTGCGTGAAGATATTTATTTATTTATTTAATGTAATTTCAGTGTCGAACATTAACAGTTTTGATTTGATCAAGAAATTCCATGAACGAGTACGTATAATATAACATTATTCCTCAGTACAGAGTATATTTCCATGTGGATGGATGATGGACTGACCAGCTGAAAGAAGGAAAGCGTAATAAATTCCACACGGTCGTGAAACTGGTCACCGGCGGAGACGAGGGAAATAAATGGTCCATACGAGATTTCCACCACGGCCACGTTTTTCTGTGAGGAACGATTTTAGAGGAGATAGCGTGTATAGGGTATCCGTCTTAGCAGTAAGGCACGCTGAAGTGGCTAAACGCTTAACTGACAACATTTGGGGAAGAAAATTTCTCGAGTGGCTCTCGGTGTGATCGGAATTCGAGTCAAGAGACTCGGGAACTAATGTTTTTTTTTAGTTTTTGATGTCGTTGGACATAAAGACGGCTACAGCTAAAGGGTATAGATATAGGGGAGATATAGGGAAAGACAATAGCCGAGTGGTTGGGTGACGATAGCCGAAATTCGAGTCGGGAGAACCGAGTTCGATCCCCAGGCGGCAGGCTCGTCCCAATTTTCAAAAACCTATGTACGATTCATATCCTTGGCTTAGACATAAAGACAAGACGACGACGGGCGCAACACCTGTCACATTGTCCCACAAATATCTTCAGTGGAAGGTGGGTCAAAGGGACTTAATTGTCTAGACTAGACCTCTGTCTAAAAATATCTTCACGCTATTTCCAATACAGGGGGTATTGGGAAAGGGGTGAATATATTTTTTATACTTTTCACAATAATACTATAAATATCTCTGTCTATTCTAATAAAATTTGGTGTGGAGGTACCTTGACGGTGGTATCATCTAGAGTAGTTTTTATCTCGATAACAGTCAGTTTTGTGCGTTAAATGGTATCCAGGTTGGAAAAGCTTCGCGCAATAGCTAGCAATGTAGAGTTGTACAAGTAGGAAATAAAGAAAACAAATCCCTGTTCTCATTATTGTGGTGGACAGAGATCTAGATAGTTTTAATTCAATCGAACCACATTTCACCATACCTTGGACAAGGATGGTAAATACGTCGCCGTTTTATTGACCACCTAACTATTACAATCGTTGCTGCCCGTCTCCGGTCTACTAAATTGTGGTCTGGTGTTTCTCGATTTGATGGTTATCCCGCCACCTGTCGGTAGTCAATTGAATTTTCGAGGCTTTTTCGACACCCACGAGAAGAAATGGGGTGGTATATTATTACGAAATAAACTCTTTTTAACAGTGGTAGAGCCACGCATCAGCTTTTGTTGCTGCATGAATGGGCCGGCTCGACTGGAGAAGTACCACGACCTCACAGAATGCCGGCGTTAAGTAGAAGTCTAACAAGATTCTACGTTTCTTCTGGTGAGTGCAGGTAACCGGTGGCCCACACACCCCTCTCCCCCAATTCTCGGATAGGGGGGCACTCTAAGGGAGGCAACGCATCGGCTAAGCCTCTGGTATTGCGGGTGTTCATGGGCAGCGGTAATCACTTTTCTATAAAAAAAACACACGTCCTGACTGCGTGATAACGGTGTAAGAATATTGCCACTCCCCTTTCTTTCTCGCTCGCAAGAAGCGACTAAGAGAAACAGCCTTGAATAATGTTATGGCAACCGATAGATGGCGGGATAACCATCTCCAAAAATATCAGACCAAAATAATCAGACCAAGATGGGCAGCAGCGTCAGAAGTGCGAGTGGTCTGCTACTGCGATCGCCAATCCGCCTGCCAAGCGTGGCGATTATGGCAAATCCTCTCTATGTGAGAGGACTATGTCCGGCAGTGGACTTTGACAGGCCGTTATGTTTGTATGTATGATTATGAAATTTAGCATTAGCAAATAATAAAAATCATTTTAGGACCAAGACGTCTCGAACCCTTCGTTGCTCTCCCCATCAGACAGGAACTTTATCAACGCCCACTACCATGCCGAGTGCGGTGCGCTCTCCCAGCGCTCGGTCGCATCCAGACGTCAGGGATTCCAATCCGAGTCTGTCCAGTTTACAGCAGACAACCACAATTACTACACTGAGAAGCTGTGGCCGCTTGGGATTGTTATGTATGGGATTGAGGATCGGTTACGTATGTATATTTTTTACATTTTCATTGCTAACTTAGAGTACCATTTACAGAGACTATAGACGAACTTCCAGTAAAAGTTCTGTAGGACATAGGCTTCTACTATAAGAGCCCTGGCAAGGGTTTGAGGGGATTATAGCCAGACCAAAGTGAGGCGGATGCCCATCTAACACTTACAGTAAGTTGGGGGACTCCCGCCGAATGGGCATCTTTGTCAGAGATCAGCGTAAAGGTCTTCATCATGGGTTGTCCACAAGGCTCTGTGCTGGGACCTAAGCGGAAATGTTTTGATTGACGACTTTCCTTCTGTTGCCACTTCTGAACACTGTGATCATGGTGACATGCGTAGGCGACGTGAGTATCATGCTAAAATGAAACACCGGGGTGGATATGGAAGGTAAATCTAAACGCAATTTGGCGGTAGTGGTGAAGTTGGCAACGTTCGGTAATTCCCTGGAAGGTGGAACATTGATAAATTCGTGATAGACAGCAAAACAAAGACATTTTATATTTCAGGTGCAACTCCAGATTACACCGCTCTCAAATACGCGATGACAACTATCGAGCTGTCCAGCTGCGTGGTGTTCCAAGATGTACAGACAAACGATGGCGTGTTAAGCCCAAAGAATTACCTTTGGTTCACCAACGATGGCGAAGAAGTGCCAAACCTTGGATTCTTGCCTGGAAAACAGGTTTGTTCAATGTACTACGTAGTATGTATATGTGTAAGCAAGATTGTATGATATGCATTGATCGATTGTTATGTATTGATTGCTGTAAGATTCATGTGTGCGTTAGTCTTATATATACACACATGAATTCACAATGTTTTTAAAATGTTGGCAGCTAATAAACCGGCGTACTGTTGACACCACTATTGAATCACGTTAACCGAGTGGCTGGGTAATCGGGACTTAAGAGATCCGAGTTCGATCCCCAGGTGGCAAGATCGTACCAATGAATTTTTTCAAAAACTTAAGTACGAGTTATATCGTTGGCTTGGACATTAAAACGGCGACGGGCTCACCATCTGTCACATTGTCCCTAAAATATCTTCGGTGGAAAGTGGGCCAAAAGGACTTAATTGTCTAGACTAGACCTCTGCCTACCCCTGTATTTTGGCCCTGGTACTTTAATGTTCACTTCGGGCTGACACATGAATAGACTTCTCAGCCTAACAGTCGCCTGGGTCAGTACCACACTCTTACCTATTTCAGTCGCTGAAAGGCAGTGTTTTTAGGTCCAAGCCCACGATAATATACGTACATAAGTTTTTTTTAAAAACAATTGGTACGAGCTTGCCACCTGGCAATCTAACTCAGGGTCTCTTGACTCGAAATTCCGACCACCCAACCACTCGGCTATCTTAACTCTTGAAAAAAAAAATACATATGAATATGACTCAAATTTGAATCCATGACTCAAATTCGAAGCCGTATTCGAATTTACAATCTGGCTGTAACGTTTTTAATACAACTCATTAATTTCCTTAACATATCCCCCAGACTATCAACATGGAGTCCATGGTGCACGGCGCGCCAGGCCACAACGCGCACATATTGGTGAATCTCATGAGGGCTTTAGGTGTTCACATGATGTCTAATAGATACGACAGGGACAACTATGTTTCTATCGATTGGAAGAATATACAGAAAGGTTAGTTTTTTAAAAATAAATTAATAATAAAGTTAGTCACGGTAGCCGAGTGGTTGGGTGATCGGAATTCGAGTTAAGAGACTCGAGTTCTCTCGGTGTGTTCTCAAGGTGGTGGACTCGCAACAATTGTTTTTTTTTTTTCAAAATTTATGTACTCTTTATATAGTTGGCTTGGACATAAAGACGGCGACAGGCTCACCATTTGCCATTGTGTGTCATTACGCATTTTTCCATACTGGGGCAGGCAGAGGTCTAGACAAAGAATTCCTTTCGAGCGATTTAACACTAAGGTTTATTTGAAACAACATGACAGGTGGTGAGCCTATCGCCGTCTTAGTGTCCAAGCTAACGGTTCAATATTATTACATATATGTTTACCTAGATAAATATATACATATAAACATACACACAAACGTCACATATATATGTATAAGTATATATGAATAGGATATGTTTGGGCACGTTGTGCGAATAAGTAAAGACAGAATGGTGGAGAAAGTATATAGCGCGAAAGTTAACATTGAAAGGTGTCGAGGTAGACCGAGACTAACTTTCGAAGACCACGTGAGCAAATTGCTCGAAGAGGAAAGTGTCATATGACTTAGAAACTGATAAAGTTGAAAGAAGCGAAAGATATGCAAGGATAGTGATACTTGGCGTCCTGTTCTCTCCGGCTCTACGTCAGAGACAATTTTTTTTAATTTTTTTTTTATTTATTTAAAAAAAATCAATGGGCGAAGATTATTATTTATTTAATAGCTGTAACACGTTTAACGCGTTTAACCGCGGGCAAAGCCGAGCTTAACGCAGACCCCTAAATATTTCTTTAAATTAATAGTAGCCTAAGTTACTCCTTATAACATTAGCTATCTGCCAGTGAAAGTCCCGTCAAAATCGGTCCAACCATTTCAGAGATTAGCCGGCACAAACTGACAGACAGATAGACCGACAAAAATTGTAAAAAAAAAATATTTTGGTGTATGTACCATATATATATTCATATACAAGTAGTAAAAAACTTCAATATTATAAACAGACATCCCAATTTTATTTATATATAAAATAAATAAATAAATAAATATAAATATCTTCACGCAATTCCCAATACAGGGGTAGACAGAGGTCAAATCTAGACAATTAAGTCTCTTTGACCCACCTTCCACCGAAGATATTTTTGGGACAACGTGACAGGTGGTGAGCCCGTCGCCGTCTTTGGGTCCAAGCCAACGATGAAATTCGTACATAAGTTTTTTTGAAAAACTCATTGGTACTGCCACCTGGGGCTGGAACTCGGATCTCTCGACTCGAAATTCCGACCACCAACAACTGGGCTATCGTGACTTATTATATACACACACACATATATATATATTTATATATACAAATAATATTCATATTCATCGCACAAGATTGCTAATAAAATAGCTTCGGAGCTAATAAAATATATATATAATGAATGTAAATTCAGGTAAAGAGCACTATTTCGAAAGGGCACCGGCGGAGGCCTGGGTTCAAATGCCGTACGACTTCGACAGTGTGACCCACGCACCAGCCAACTACATGTGCGGCGCTTGCGAACTGGGCGGTCAAAGTGTTAGGCCATTACAGGTGAGGACTCTCATTTGTTTTAAACAAGATTCAATTTCTCGCAGAGATTAGCGATCGCAGAACCAGAACTCGCGATTTAGGAGCCTCTGTCTGTAGCCAAAGCCATTTACATGGCTTTTCTCGTCCTATGTTCTTATTGCGCTTATTACGAAATCCAATAGTTTTTGGCTGGAATTATTTATTTAAAAATGCGGAGGTTACGATGTTGTCAAATCATACAAAATTGGACATGAAGATGTCGACGGACTCACCACCTGTCACGTTGTCTAAAAAAGAATAAAGAGATCGCTAATCCGCTTGCCAAATGCGGCGGTTACAGGAAATCCAGTGAACATAAAGATTAACTAAACTACGAGCTATACGATAGTTAATTGACTCAGGCGTTACTTTGCGGAAATTCATTGTAAGTTGTTATTGAAAAAATTACTTCGCAACCCTCCGCATGAAAAAATTTTTTCATGCGGAGGGTTGCGAAGTAATAAATTTTTTCAATAACAACTTACGAGCTATACATTATTACACCACCTCAATAAAAGTGTGACGTACACACCGGTTTTCATGTCACTAGCTGTGAGGCCCCGGGGTCGATTCCCGGACGTGTCAATGTAGAAAACCACTTTCACTACATTTTCACGGGTCTACGTGGATGTTCGTGGTTCCTTTTCTGATTCCATAAAAGGCGTGCTTCAGCAACTTATTTGGATCAGGGCAATGTACGTAATAACATCCCTATAACGTGTGTATTTATTTTATTTTCAGGATCACCTATGGCAAAGGACCTTATCAATGGGCCACAAAACCGAGCTGAGCGACTCCGACAGTAAATTACTCGACTTACTCTATAACGAGCAATGCAGAGAACGCTTGACAGCAAACGATTATGGTGATGTCAAAGTGGATAAATAAATAGGAACGTTATATTATTAAGTAAACATTGTTTTAATTTATGTTAAATTGATTTTTATTTGATCATAAAATACCCTAAAAAAGTTTGATGACCAACACTGCTTGTCGATCAGCTGATAATATAAAAATAAATATACAGCGCAAAAGTTAACATTAAAATGTGTCGAGGTAGGCCGAGACTAACTTTGGAAGACCATGTGAGCAAATTGCTCGAAGAGAGGAGGGTCAAGAGTACTCGGATACGAGTAATTTGAAAACAAGCGAAAGATATATGTAAAGATCGTAACAATTAGCGATCTGTTCTCACTGGCTACTCCGTCAGGGATTGTGGGTGAAGATATTATTATAATTAGAATGTAATAAGTTATTATAAGTAATTTTTTATCTGCTGGCTTTATCCGACTTATCATGACTCACAGTGGGAAATGGTTACGCGTAGGAAGTAGAATTTATGTAGCTCTTACTCTACCAACTAAAGTACATAACTTACATCGGTTGGATAGTTATTTCATTTTCACAGCATATAGTCTAACTACTGAACTTAGGCTTCCCACAAAGAACAGTCACCCACCTGCATTTATCGACTTCCCAAAGCCAAATCACTTAAGGGAATCTACTATCTCATTTACTCCCGTGGGTGTCATAAAAGTAGACATCCATAGCATCTCCCTGTATAACACTATCAAAAAAACCAAGTTGTTTTTTAATTTCTCTTTAATTTAATAACATTAAGTTCAGCATTACTTATATGCTTTAAAAGTTCAATAAAAACTGCTCAATGAATTTGTCGTATTGAAGTTTCGTAGCTGTAAAGTTACGGATATTGAGGTGGAATTTGAAATATCTTCTGGTAGATGTCGCCAATGCCATAATATGCGTAAATAAAGAGATTTAAAATTCCTTTGCTCCAGTGAAATGTACATCGAAAGGACTAATTTTTTTTTTATAGAAAAAGAAGGCAAACGAGCAGGTGGCACACGTGATGGTAAGTGATTACCACCGCCCTTGAAAATCTGCAATACCGGAGGAATAGCAGATGCATTGCCAGTATCTAAGGACTAATCTATAGACTTCAAACTGTACCTAGCGGCGTAGCGTAGGGTAGACGTGGACGAAATCGCATCAACGAGGGCCCTTTTCTATTGTTCCCAAGATATACCCAACGGATCTATCCTACCAAAGATACTATGACACGACATACCTAATTATTATAAAATAATTTTAATAACATTGATATTAATGCACGTAAAAGAACATTAATACGATAAAAATGTTCGGTTCGAGCGTGAAAGTTATCAAATTAATTATCTGTAGGACTTGAAAATGCGAGGCCATGAGAGGAACCACGTCACCCATGCCTGGCTGCCTAGCTATGCCACTTACTACGCAAGTATTGATAATGTGCGAAGACATGATTCGTTTACCCGATTGCACAAAAACTGAGTGTGTAGAAACAATGGATACTAATGTATGTAAATTAGCGGGTACTTCGAGAAAAATAAAACCATAATTTTAGACATAATATTTATTTCGCATAATTTTTATAGGAGCCTGCAGTTACTATTTACAAAAGACAGTATATGTTTAAAAAAAACAATACACAATTTAATCTTTGCTAAACGATTTTAACAGAACATATTTATTAAAATTGATCTTCCACATCATCTTTCACACCACGATACTGTAAACGGTCAAAATATGAGTGAAAATAAATATGAAAAAAAGTGTGCAACAATGAATTTAAATAATATTTAATAACAACAAGAAAGAACAAACGCAAGCATAAATTATAGAATATTGAACATAAGCTGTGAAATAAATAAGCTAAACTTCATTGACCGGCAACAGACAGCTTTCAATTTGTTACAGAAGAAGCAATTAGTTGTTTTTTAATACTTATTGGATTCTTTTCTAAAACCAACTCGGCTGGAGTAGGTTTTGTCACAAAATTATTTGAACAATTGTGCATAGACTAAATAGGCCCCAAGTTGGGTCCCCAAACACGCGATCAGTTTGTCAAACATTTAAAAAAAAGTTTCAATTCTAAAAATCGAGTTTTGGATTCATACACGTTCCAGAATATTCAAATATAAAAAAAGCTTCAGTGTACAGGCACGAATCATTTATATTAGTAGAGATGGATATTTCTAGAAAAAATTCTAGAAAATTAATACCTTTCGACCCACCTTTCACTGAAGACATTTTTTTCCTGTCGACTATATTTTTTTTGACTTAGTTATAAAAAAAACTATTGGTACAGACCTCGCACTAGGGGATCGAACTCGAGTCTCTTGACTCGTATTCCGATCACCCAACCATTCGTCTACGGTGGCTACAACTATTCTGACGTCTAGGACTATTTTGTAATGCGTTTTGGCTTTCGCAATACCATTTTGAAATTACATGAACTCGGAATACGTGCGGAGATTTTGCGTGGGGTATGAATTTTAAATTCCTCATTGTTTTTCGCAATACATTATAAACAGAAAAAAAAATTGTGTTTTTATTAACTATACTTAATAACTAAAAACAACAGTATTTGTACACCCCTACGACACGAGGCACAAATTAAATGACGATTACTCCAACATGGCTTACATGTATTAATAATCAATAAAAATACATAACAGCTCCTACATAAGGAAATCTTAATCAACCAACATTGGTAACAATATCTGGATCAACTTTTGGCGTATAAAAAAATATCTTCATACCTTTCCCAATACAGGGATAGACAGAGGTCTAGACAATTACGTCCTTTCAACCCACCGACATGACATTAAACAGAAGTCGATGTTTAATTATGAAAACCAACGTGGTGAAATAAAAAGCGCGCGCTTCTCCGTATCATTTACAATTATAATTTATCTTTCTTGAAGAGATTCGCAACATGGTAGGTTTGAAAGATGACCTTATCACTAAAATGGATAAGGGCGTGCTTCGATGGTTTGGGCACGTTGAGCGAATGAGCGAAGACCGAATGGTGAAGAAAATTTATAGCGCGAAAGTTAACATTAAAAGAGGTCGAGGTAGGCAGAGACTAACTTTTGAAGACCATGTGAGCAAATTGCTCGAAGAGGGGAGGGTCAAGAGTACTCGGATACCTGTGTGTATGAAGAAAATGATGAATCGGAATGAAGCGAAAGAGGTATGTATGGATCGTGACACTTGGCGATCTGTTCTCTATGGCTACCCCGTCAGGGATTGTGCGTGTCATTCGTTAACAAACACCTACTATTTCTAGAGTTTCTTTATTAAACATAATTTTTAAATATAACATATAAATGCCTCAATAGATTTAGATGATAGAGTCAACGTAATCCTTACACCATTTCGAATGAAACTGATAATAATTTAATTTCCAAAATATTCAATGTGGCGGCATAATTTTTTTTTTATTTTATGGCCTGACGGCAGAATGACTTCACTTAAAAAAATATATAGTTTAAAAAAAAATAAAAAAAAAAATATTTTTAGCGTGCCAGTCTTTAATAATTTTAATTAGAAAGCTTGTTTTACACACATCCACCCTTCTTTCAATTCTTTATTAGTATGGCCTCAAATATGATTATATAGAATTGAACAGAAAAACATTTATTCAGCGCAAGCAGTTCAAACTATTATATTGTCTCCAGTATTTTTCTTTTTTTTATAGAGAAGGGAGACAAACGATCAGGTGGCTCACGTGATGGTAAGTGATTACCGCCGCCCGTGAACACCCGCAATACCAGAGGCTTAGCAGATGCGTTGCCGGCCTTAGAGTGCCCCCCCCCCCTCAAAAGGGGGGAGGGGGGGTGTGTGGGCCTTTTTTTTCATATATACAAAAATATTATTCGATACTGCTAATTAGTAATATCATAATTGTAAAGATTACTATTTACATAGTTTTCATAAATAGGAGGCGACCAAAAACTCCATATAACTGCACAAATAAGTAGAACTAGACTATAATTGTATTAAATTATTAAGCATGGCAATACTTTGCAAAACAGAGTACAAAATGGTTTTTTTTTGTCCCCTGGTAAAATTCATAGTTTTATATAATTTAAGCATATATTGTTTCCTCTCCTCTCGGACTTATTATACTATTATTAGTGACAGATTTATTATTGTTGGCAACATTATAAATATTGATTATAATAGTTTTATTTTTAATAGAGGAAAACTTTTCCGAGCACGCCCAGTTACATCGTTTCCGTTTAAAGTTTATAAGCGGCTGGTTTACTTTTTTAATAAAAAAAAAAATCAATTTCATTTTTTTTTTATTTCATTTACAGTATCTTTGTAAGGAAACGATTTTATATTTAAAATACAGGAAATTGAATCACAAAGATTACTAGATTATACAATCCATTCTTTAATAATTTAAATTTGTTCGTGACCACAGTGTAATATAAAGCAAGGATACTATGGAACTCTTAATCCGAATATTTTAATATATGCTGTGGGAGAGGCCTATGTCCTGCAGTGGACTTTAACAGGCCGTTAAGTATGTATGTATGTATGTATGTATTTAAGTATGTATGTAAGTATTCATAGACAGGGACAACATCACATAAATTGCTCCGATCCCAAAGTAGCTAAAGCACGCGTGTTATGGAATCAGAAACAACCACAAACACACAAGACAAGTCAAATTAATTGTTAACGTTAGTTATCAAAACTATCCAAAACTTTCGCAAAATCCGAAATATTTCTCAACCGTAACCGGATGAATTTATTTATCTTCACGCAATTCCCAATACAGGGGTAGACAGAGGTCTTGTCTAGACAATTAAGTCCCTTCGACCCACCTTCTACCGATAAGATATTTTGGGACATCGCGACAGGTGGTGAGCCAGTCGCAGTCTTTATATCCAAGCCAACGATATAATACGTACGTAAGTTTTTGAAAAACCCATTGGTGCCTGCCAGCTGGGGATCTAACTCGAAATTCCGACCATCCAACCACTCGGCTATCGTGACTCTTTTTTTATCCATAATTTATTTATCCGTATTCTATATAGAGATCATGGTATACATTTAAAAATACTTAAGTTAATAAACAGTCCTAATGACTGCAAATGTGAGACAATATAGCCATCTTTAATTTCTTTCTTACGGCTATAATTTTAAAGTCTAGATTAGAATATTTTCTACCGGAATCTACTACATAAGCAACATAGATGATTTATGGTATGAGCTCTACGTACAATTGTAGTGTATTTATGCCTACTTAATCTATGAACTGCCAATTCATACGTCATCTTTGACATATTCTTTATTAACTTTAACCGAGCTATTCGAATTGTCGGGTTGATTCTGATGCTTTTGTGTCTCCTTTCTAATACAATAATTGCATTGTTCTAAATCAAAAATGGATGAACACTTCATGCAATATTTTATATCCTTAGTTTCCGATACAATTATAGAGTCTTTGTTGCAGTCATCGCAGATTTTTTTTTCATCATCTTCAGTTTCCATTTCTTCATTATCGATTATCGCATCTGTTTTAGTTTTATCTTTGTCGTCTTTGATTGATTTTTCGATTTTTTTCAAACCTCTCTTAGCGTTTTTGCAATTTTTGTAATATGAATTTATTTTATTTCTATCCTTATCTATCATTTCTTTGTCTATGGTCAAGGAGTCTGTTTGTGGTATGTATGTAAAGGAAATAGAGCTATTTATTTCATTGCTACCATTACTGTGGTTCTCTGTTTCCAAGTCGTTAAAAATATCAGTACAATTTATGCCGGCATATGTGCTTTCATTATCAATAAACAAATTGTTCGTTTCTTCTATTTGTGGCATATATTCTAATGTATCTCGATTTATTTCATTGTTGTCATTATTAGACTCTTCTGGTGCTTCGTGGTTTAAATTATCGGTGTCATTCTTATCTGTACCTTCAATATCTACAAATAAGGCATTAATTTCCTCTTCTTGCGGCGACGATGAAATATTTTCACTTACTTCATTATCAATATTATTAGGTTTTTCTGGTGTTTCATGATTCAAAATATCGCTGTCATTTTCATCTTTATCTGTACTTTCAATATCCTCAAACAAAGCGTTCGTTTCTTCCATTTCTGATATACTTTTAAATGTATTATCACTATTTATTCCATTCTTATCATTACCATGTTTTTCAACTTCTTCATTTGCTTTATCTGTACTTTTATTTTCTACATTTTGAGCGTTATTCGTTTCTTCTGTTTGTGGTGTATTAAACGTTATTGAGCTATTTATTTCATTGCTACTACTATTAGGTTTTTCAGGTTCTTTTTCTTCGGAAAAGTCCGTACCATTCTCATCTTTACTTGGGTTTTCATTCTGTTTAATCTGAGAGTTGTTCACTTCTTCTGTTTGTAATTTAAATGTTTTAGATTTATCTATTTCATCCCGGTCGTTATTTAAGTTTTCACACTCGTCATCGGTCAAGGCGTCAGTGACATTAGATAAAATTTTAAATACTGTTACATATTCCTCAGTTTCATCTTGAGGAATTATTTCATTAATTTCTTTTTGCGCATAGTCGTCATCATCATCATCAACGTTTGTTAAGTCTATACTAATTTCACTTTCAGTAGTAGTTTTTTTATCTCCTGTGGAACGATTCACTGTTGTATCAATTTCTTTAGAACTTTTAATATTTTTAGGTACTTCAATTTGGAATCCAAATTTTTTTGACTTATAATTTTAGTATTTGGTTTTAAGGTTTCAGGTATATTGTTTGTTTTAACAAATGATGTAATTGTAAAGTTTTTAACACACTTGTCCTTATTTTGTAATAAATTTGGAGGCGCTTTTTTGATATTAAGGATTTTCAATTTTCTAGTTTTCACGAAAGTTGGCATTGTTTTAGATATATCTTTTCTATATATTGTTAAATGCTTAGTGGGTTTAATTGGGAGCTTGTTACTGTCATTCGAAAATTTTACATCTGCATTTGTTTTGGAGTTATTATCTTTTTTCCCTTCTACTGGAATTTCAATATTTTCCAATTGTTTCAGGATGTCACTATCTCGGAGAGACATGTCTGTGAATAAACCGTCGTCAGAGCTTTCTGAAACTTTTTTATGCACATCATCACAAGATGGAATTCCATGAACCTTTGAATGTTCCATGTTACCTACACAATTTTCTTGTACAGAAGTTTCTTGTAACTTTTTATCTTGTGAAGACTTTGGATCATTTATTTTATTCTTTATTGTACTTAGCAAACTTTCGAGTTTACTTCGTTTGTTCTTAAACTTGACGTCAGAATTCCCAATATTTTTGAATGCGACACTTTCAACTAGTGAGTCCACATTAAATATTTTTTCACTCACTTCACTTTCTTTGGTTTTCGGTAGTTCTGAAACGATCTTATGAGGTTTCTTTTTTCTGGATGATTTAATTTTACATTGCTTAACAGGTAGTGATGATGTTGTTTTGGGTGTTTCCGTTATAGGGTCTGAAAATAAATCAAAGATAAATGAAAATTTATTTCACCGGTCGTCACTTTTATTTCAGCAATTGGATATTTGGACCACCAATAATACTGAGGCCATAAAATATACCAAGTGAATATTAAGTAATAAGAATTTATGTTGGAAGCTTTCGATGACGCTAATGTTCAGCAGGTGACTTTAGATTAGTTGAGAAATAAAATGAGATGGCTACACTGCAACTCTTTATATTTCAGTATTTAGAAGTAACAAATGCTGTTTTGATACTTATTTCAGGATTCCGGAGGATTGGACATTTCTCGTCATCTCTTTATTCCTAAATAAAGCTTAATTTGAAACAAGAAAATAACAATGAATTTCTCACCTTCCAAGTAAGCATCATTTGGTGGGTCCTCCCACCACACGGGACTGGGACACGTCAGTATTTCCAGCAAGTCTTCGTCGTCAAGGTTGTCGTTTTCATCCGCTATTCTTATAACTTCTTCAAAGCTCAATTCGGAATATATTGGGCTTTGAGATCTGTCTGAGGCATTACTTGGGTGTGTTGCGGAGAATTTGTTGGATGTTTTAAGTTTTTTAGTTGGAGGTGTTTTAACACCTGAAAACCGAGTTATTTCTTCAAAATGTAGCACATATGGCATCTGTGGCGCAAAAATCAGCCCTCTATATTTCCTGGTATAGTAAGAGTCAACTGAAGAATGTGTAGAAAATAGCAGTCTCACTAAATATAGCAAAATAGCAATGGTAAAAAGGACCACGACATCCTGAAGTATCAGAGGATTGTGGTATACACGACTAAGCATTTCGGTTGGCCACTAACTATAAGGTTCTGCTGAGTTCCTTTGAGATGCAGAGTCGCTTTGTTTGTAGATATTGAAAATATGGATAAAGATAGGAATGACAGCGATATTTTGAATCATTGAGCACCACAAAAACCTAATAATATTGATAATGAAATAACAAAAATAAGTAATAGTACACAAAATATGGTAATAAAATTTGGTAGACTCTATTTCTGCCAAAGAATCGTCTGTATATACTATATCAGAAACTTTCTATGTCCTTTTACTTATGACGCCCCAGTATTTTTATTTTCACTACTCACTAGTTTTAACAGTGGTAGAGCCACGCATCCCCTTTTGTTGTATAAATGGGCCGGCTCGACCGGGGAAGTACCACGGTCTCACAGAATACCGACGTGAAGTAGAAGTTTACCAAACTTCTGCGTTTCTTCTGGTGAGTACAGGTAACCGGAGCCAAACACACCCCCTCCCCCAAAACATGGTAGCGGAAGAAAAAAATCTACTCCAGGGGTCTATACCATATAATCTACCAGCACCATCGGTGCTGAAGAATCCCCCCCAGGGTATCCGCGCTCGGGCAACCAATCACTGCCTGAGCGTGGATGCCCAGGCTGCCCCTCAGGGGCAGGTTTGCTTCCCGCTAGATAGTCCCGACGCCGTTGCAAATTCCGTCGCTGATGTGGTGCTTCCAGAAATGGAACTCTTCGTTCCTTCCTTCCTCTGTGGTGCCCATCGGTGGTAAATCTAAGCCTTGGTTTGGCGGCACCTGCAGAATGGCATCTCGCCAAAAGCAGCAGTGCTACCGGGCCTGTATTAAAGCATCGGCGTCTCGGGATTCAAAAACTAGCGTTTTTAGGAAGGCCGACAGGTCCTTCAAAAGAATAATTGCTGCGGCAAGTCCGAGCACATTGACAGAATTGGCGAGAAACTAGTTCGTCTTCATCCGGGAACTCGTGAGTTCTGGTCCCTAGCCAAGGCTGTCCATGGGAATTTCGGTTAGCCATCTGCACAGGGAAGACAACTCGCTGGCCCATGACGCAAAAGAAAAAGCCGATCTTCTAAGTTCTCTTTTTGCGTCCAATTCGACTCTCGACGACAGGGGAACTCACCGCCGACCATCCCGTGCAGTGAGTGCACTATGCCGGACATCCGGTTTTTTCAGAGCTCAGTGTGCAAAGCACTCCTCTCCCTGGGCATCCAAAAGTCGAATGGGCCCGATGGAATCACCCCTATTGTGTTGAGGATGTGTGCTCCAGAGTTGGCACAGGTCCTAACGCGTCTTTTTCGGTACTCCTACTCTGAAAGTGTCGTCCCGATGACATTGAAGAAAGGCGACCGCTCAGATCACCTCCTTGTTCTCCAAAATAATGGAGTCCATAATAAACTGCCAGCTCTTGAGGTACTTAGAGGAGCACCAGTTGATTAACGACCGCCAGCACGGCTTCCGTCGGGGTCGCTCAGCTGGTGATCTTGTGAACCTCACTCATATCGATGACAGTAGACAGCAAGTGCCTCCCCTAGCAGTTAGTTTGGACATAGCAAAACCCTTTGATCGGCACAAAGCGCTTCTCTTATATGGGCTTCCCGATAAATTTTGCAATTGGGTCACAAGTTTTCTCGCAGACCGGAGCATCAAAGTCGTAGTTGACGGTACAAGCTCGGACTCCAAGTCTGTGAACGCTGGTGCCCCACGAGGCTGTGTGCTATGCAGTATATATGCTAACACTGTTTCTTCTGCATATCAATGATTTGTTAAAATTAGTAACATTAATTGCTATGCAGACAACAGCACTGGTGATGCCCTATACACCGGCCGTGCCAATATTTCTCGGGAACACGTCGACGAGTACCGGAACAAACTCGTGTCTGATATCGAGATTTTGTTAAAGATGGCGACGGGCTCACCACCTGTCACGTTGTCCCAAAAATATCTTCAGAGGAAGGTAGGTCGAAGGAACTTAATTGTCTAGACTGGACCTCTGTCTACCCCTGTAATGGTAATGGCGTGAAAGAGAACTAAAAAAATGGTTTTGTCAATACTCACCCTTCTGCGGTATATTTAATTTCCTCTTATGCACTTCATTGCTCCGTCCGATCACTTTCAATTCCTGCTTCGGTTTCAATACAATTTTCTTTGAAACTGTATTCCGTTTCACTCTATTAGGATAGAACTCTTCTTTCTCTAAACCTTTTGATTGAGCCAATTTAATTTTTTTGGAGAGGTTATAGTATGACTTGTGTTGTTTGGGTGACGTTGCAGTGTTCGTTCTATCATCTGTGCTTGATGTCTGTGGTTTTTTAATTAGTTGGGTTATGTGCGACATTCTTCTGTCCTTCTCTCGCAGCTGTCGCTTCTGCTGCGACAATTTGAACCGTGTGAGCATAACGGTACGGTTCAAATTTAATAGAGCCTCTTTCTTGCTCTGCAGTGATTGTTTCGAAGACATGATTTGTGTTATTCTGTAAAACAGGAAAGTGTAATGGTTAGTTAAAATATGTCCATTAGGATATGCTGTAATTCCAATTAATTGTCTAGGCTGAGACGGATATACAAACAAAGGCAGATGAAATTGTATATTTTTTTATAGGGAAACAATCTTACTGGGAAGACTGCTCTTTGATATCTCTAAATAACTATCATTGAAAGAAGTCTCGATAGCCTAATGGTTGCGCGATCGGAATTCGAGGCAAGAGACCCTAGTTTGATGCTCAGATGGTCAGCTCATACCAATGGAACAAACATCAAATCAAACAATAAACCAATGTAGGATTTAAAATTTTCATTGTTGGCTTGTACATAAAGACGGCGACAGGCTCACCACCTATCACGTTGTCCCAAATACCCTGAGAATCTATTCCCAATGGAATAGTGTGAATATATATTTTTAGTTTTAATTGGTTAATGAATTTAGAAGACAAACATTGTCACAGCAGGACTAAGCTGGAAAGCCTCTTAAATACTCTGACAATCTATAACATTCCAAGCTAAACACAATAAAATCAAAGTCAAACATATTTTCAGCGAAGACTTATTTAAAACTTAGTAACAACAATACTACACTGGTTTGCATAATTCCTAAGTATGATCTTATTATTTTTATATCAAATCAAATCACTTATTTATCGAAATAAGAACATACATTCAATCATCAATACTAACTTTTTAATCTACCACCATTTTGTAATGACGTTCCTCTAATGGAAAAGACAAGTAAAAGAAACTCTGTAAGTATCCCCATTTTCTTGCAAATCCTTTTTTATGACAATACAAAATTATTTTTTTTTCTTTCTGGAAATAGCTTGGGTGCATCCACCTTATTCCCATATTTATGTTCATATTCCATATACATTTGTTTATTAGATTGGGTCAATAGGTTTAATAGGTAGGTGGGTGATGGTTACCCTAGCAGCAAGTGGTTAATGTAGCCCATAAATACTTGCAAAAAACTTCAATAGAAATCCTAAAAATGCAATATCTCACGCAAATCCCAATACAGGGGTAGTCAGAGGTCTTCACGCACTTCCCAATACAGGGGTAGACAGAGGTCTAGTCTAGACAATTAAGTCCCTTTGACCCACATTCCACCAAAGATATTTTCGGGACAACGTGACAGGTGGTGAGCCCGTCGCCTTCTCTATGTCCAAGCCAACGATGTAATTCATACACAAGTTTTTTGAAAAACCCATTGGTACAAGCCCGCCACCTGGGGGATCAAACTCAGGTCTCTTGACTCCGACCACCCAACCACTTATACCAAATATATTATGCAATATCTCATAGCCCATAATTACTCACCCCTACTCATTTAGACCCCGAGTTTCATTGCCAGGTTGTGGGCTCATACTAAAGGGGTGTTTTCAAAATTTATGCATGATCTATATTGATGGCTTGGATATAAAGACAGGCTTACCACTTGTCACCTTCAGTGGAAGGTCGCTTCTTACCATTCCCAATACAGGAATGACAAAATACTAGGCAATTAATTCCTTTCAACCTGCCTTTTACCAACAACATTTTTTGTGACACTGACAGGTAGTGACCCCATTGCCATCTTTATATCCAAGCCAATGATATAAATTATACACAAGTTTTTTTGAAAAAACCCATCAGCATATGCCCGCCACCTGGGGATTGAACTCGGGTCTCTTGACTAGAATTCCGATCAACCAACCACTGATTATAACTGTAATGCAACAGTATTTATACTGCTATTTCGCAGCAGATGTGGGTAAAATTGTGGTACTGGCCGAAATAATACTAAGCAGAGAAAGAACTTACCGATATTAGTAACTTAAACCTATAGAGATCTTTTACATTTCTGACAGCCTGGCTGACAGTGATACTGCTTACAATGCTACAGTTGTGAATTAGATACCACCAGGGGCAGTTTAAACACTTCAAAAATGTATAAGTAACATAATATATAAATATCTTCATGCATATTGCCAATACTGGGGTAGACAGAGGTCTGGACAATTAAGTCCTTTCAACCTCCTTCTACCAAAGAAATTTTTTACAGCAATGTGACAGTGGTGAGCCTATCTCAGTCTTATATGTAAGGCCTTTTGATACTCCTAAAAGCCTATTTGTGACAATATGATAGATGGTGACCTTATATATGCATGCCTTCATATATATTGCCAGTAATGGTATAGAAAAAGGTCTAGACAATAAATTCCTTTCCAACCCACCTTGCACTGTAACATGTTTGGGACAATATGACAGTTGGTGAGCCCTTCACTATTCTAAAGTCCAATTCAATGGTACAATATGTTTACATAGATAAATATTCATAATACTTACATATGTTTATAACATATATATGATTAAGATATATAGGAATAAACTAATTTATCTTATTGTCAACCATTTACCAAGATATCATGTGATTTTTAATAATATCAAATTACATATTTGTACATTAAAGATATAATAAAATAAAAAATTTAAGTAAACTATATTTGCTATATTTATTCATATATTTCCTTGTCAACATTACTAGACTCTTAACTCGGCGATTTTTGAGTTACAGCAATCCGTAACAAAAATGTTTTAATGAAAATATCAAATTCTTCCTTTGAAACTTTGACCTAAGAATAACTATTTTTAAAATAGGATATTACATATGCCATGAATTGCATACTAGAAATACCTGTACTGTGAAATTATAACATGATTATAAAATATAACATTATAGAAACCTCACATAAACACCTTGGCACTACTGAAGTGACAAGGAGCTCGAGATATAATTTAATGATTTATAAATATTAATAACATATTCGAGTTTTCGTTGTTTTTTTTTGTTACACAGACAAATTTATTATTCTATACAAAGAAGGAGGCAACCATAAACCAGAAAGATACCATTAAAAAATACAAAAACCTTTCTAAATATGACCTTTAAAATTTAAGGAAGTACGCACTTACCTCTTCGATACAGCCCGTTAATACGATCACTGTATGTTTGGCACTTGTTTGGAATAATCAATGGATAATATACTGCAAGAAGCAAATAACATTCCGAAATAAAAAGGGAACCTGTGCTTCATAAAAATGAATAAACCTTGGATTATGATTGCGAGGGTGTCAGTACAATAGTAAGTAGTTAGAACTATGTCTCATTAACGATTTGCACTCTTCATAAAATAAATTTTACTAGTAAAAAACATTCACCGTAGTAAATAAGCCAATATATCAATCAACTAACATAAAGTTCATAAGAAAATATTATTGATTTTAATTTAGAAAAATGATAAAAATCGTATTATTCTCTTCGTCTTTTCAAAGAAAAAGAAAAAGTACGTTTTGTTTTTTCTTCTTGTTCTAGCTTTGGTTTACAATCCTTTAGCCAATAATATGTATTAAGCTGCGTTCAACGGAGAACACCAAAGAGTATGATAATATATACGGGAGACAACACAGTTGAACAAATACTGTTTTTACTGATCATCGCAGAACCTAAATATTCTAAATTTGTCGGATAAAGCCAAGATATTTTCGAGACAACGTGACAGGTGGTGAGCCCGTCGCCATCGTTATGTCCAAGCCAACGATATAATTCGTACATAAGTTTTTGAAAATTCCATTGGTACGAGCCCGCCACCTAGGGATCGAACTCGGGTCTCTTGACTTGAAATTCCGTCCACCCAACCACTCGGCTACCGTAACTTTATATCCTTATTTTTTTAATTGTGAGTTATTTGTTTTTTTACATATTCGTTTTTTTTACAAAAGTAGAGTTCTGTAACGAAAAATTAATTTTTTGAGTTATCTTTGTTTATCTAAGAAAGAAATATGCATCTTATGCTACGTAATAAATGCAGAGTATTGAATTTATAGACTCTTTATGTTGTTGTAGTACTTAGGCTGTTATTATATAGCGTATGGTTTATAATATAAAGCTCTACAATTTTATTGGGTAATTAAATTTTAGAATTGGGTCACTACTTTTCTCACAGACCGGAGCATCAAGGTCGTAGTTGACAGTGCATGCTTGGACTCCAAGTCTGTGAACGCTGGTGTCCCACATGGCAGTGTGCTATCGCCAACCCTGTTTCATCTGCATATCTATGATTTGTTACAAATTAGTAAGATCCATTGGTATGCAGATGACAGCACTGGTGATGCCCTATATACCGGCCGTGCCAATATTTCTCGGGAACTCGTCGACAAGTATCGGAACAAACTTGTGTTTGAAGTCGAGATTTTGTTAGAAAAAATCTCGGACTGGCGCCGACATAATTTAGTCCAGTTCAACCCTAAAAAGACACAAGTTTGCGCGTTTACCGCTAAAGAGAAACCCTTCGTCGTATCACCTCGTTTTGAGAGCACTCCCCTAGTTGCCTCAACCAGCATCGGAATCCTTGGCGTCGACATATCGAGCAACGTTCAGTTTCACGGTCGTTTGGAAGGGAAGGCCAAATTGGCCTCTAACAAGCTTGGCGTGCTCTGTAGAGCACGACAGTACTTCATGCCGGCCCACCGCTTGAAATTTTATGAGGCGCAGGTTCGGCCGCACATGGAGTACTGTTCTCATCTCTGGGCGGGGGCACCCCAGTGTCAGCTCCTTCCATTTGACCGTATCCAACGATGAGCAGCTTGAATTGCCAACGACCATACTCTATCTGATCGGCTAGATCCCCTGGCTTTGCGAAGAGATGTTGCATCTCTTTGCATTTTCTAAAAGATCTACTACGGGGAGTGTTCCGAGGAATTGTTCGGATTAATTCCAGCCGCTGAGTTTCACCATCGTACCTTACGGCATAATCAAAAATTTCGTCAACACCGCCTTGATGCTTGGCATTCCACCATCAAGAAAAGAGCCTTTACCTTTCTCAAAGGCCGGCAACGCATCCGCTATTCCTCCGGTATTGCAGATGTTCATGGGCGGCGGTAATCACTTACCATCACGTGTGCCATCTGCTCGTTTGCCTCCCTTTTGTATAAAAAAATAATATAAAAACTTGAAGTTAACGAAGGAAGAAACCATTGCCCTAGTAGGCAGTATATACTTTCATATGCATTCTTCTTCTACTTTTTTTTATTTTTGGCAACCAGTACCAAGGCTCAACAATATAAGTAAAGATTTATTTTATAACAATAAAGACGCAAAATTTTGTATTGCTGATTAATCAAACATATACAATCACTATAATAATACTACACAAACATTGTATAATATAATAATATTGTTGTTGTTCTTCTTCTCTTTTTATTTATTGCAATGTTGTGTTTTTTTAACGATAGTTCATTTACAGAAACAAAATCATATTTGCAATACTCATTGACTAAAAACAAGAGTCATATAGCCCTATTCCACATGGCATGATAGCAATGACGCTGAACACACGGTGAATAGCGAGAAAAGAACAAACAGCTATGACCAGTCGCGGATACAATTCCTTTAGAAACTGCATTGTGCGATGACCTCCACGTTCCGATTATGTCTTCGGCATATAGAAAAATAATATAGTCTCCTTTCATTGAATAATATTTACGCCACTTAATTGATTCAGAGGCCGTTAATGTATCGACGCAAGTAGCGTTCCCCATAAAAGCTTTGCCACTCTCCCAAGGGACTAATGTTAAGCCGTTAGGTATTTTGCCATCCTCCCTAAATATTCTACAAGTAAGTTCAACATGGTTCTAAAACCGAGGGAATATTTATAAAAATAAGATCCCGTCGGTTGATTACATTCAAGGAGCGATGACGAGACAGTCTGCCCATAAAACCCATACTTCTTCTTCTTTTTTGATTTATGGCCTTTCTGTATAGAATTCTGCCAGTATCAAGTCAGTAACATGAAAGCCTTTTGAGGCCCAACACGTCGTTCTTGTATAAAAAAAAGATAAACTGATAATTGACATTCACAATCTAATTGTCAAACTAAACGTAGTGGTTGTATAATCTTTGGTCAAAGTTTTTGACAATAAAATAAAAAGTCAAATTGTTTTTCCCGCGTTTGTAATATATTTTAGATTCAACGATATTATTAAATTAATTTTACATATATTTTAGTTATACGTTATTTGAAGAAATGTCCATTCAGGTAGAAAACAATTTGAAAGACACTGATAATAATCAACTGTTCGATCAAAAAGCGCATTACATGCCATGCAAAATAGAAGCGGATGGTCCGGCAAATGTTGAAAAATTCTTTGAACCAAACATTACCGAAACGGAAAACAAAGGTGGGTGGATAATTCTTATGGAAATACCAAAGGCTTCTTCTATTATATAAAATTTTCGCTTGTTAAACTCCTCCGAAACGGCTCCACCGATTCTCATGAAATTTTGCGTGCATATTGGGTAGCACGCAAAATTTCATGAGAATCGGACGAAATCTATTTGTCATCCCCCATGTTAAGGGTAGTCCACCCCTAAATTTTTATTTATGATGCCACAAAAAAAAAATTATAAATATCTACACGGAATTCCCAATACAGGGATAGACAGAGGTCAAGTTTTGATAATTAAGTCCCTTCGACCTACCTTCCATCTAAAATATTTCTGGACGACGTGACTGGTGATGAGCCCGTCGTCGTCTTTATGTCCAAGCCAACAATATAATTCGTATACAAGTTTTTGAAAACCCCATTGGTATGTTCCACCTGGGGATTGAACTCGGGTCTCTTGACTCGAAATTTTGGCCACCCAACCACTCGGCTATTGTGGCTAACTAAATAATGAGTAAATAAAATAATTGATGGATGCAGGTGGCTGGGGACTGTTCTTTGTAGAAAGCTTTGAAGGAGGCCAATGTTTGACAGTGGACTCCTGATTGGCTGTAAAGAAGGTTGAAAAAATAAATCAAATCTATTAGTGGAAAATTCATAAGCAAAAATACCTTGTTAATTAGTTTTACGCTTTTGCTTTGCAACAAACACCATTTCTAATATAATATAATATCAAAAGAATACTTATATGAATATCTACTTATAACTAAGTAACTAATATGAATGTAATTTTTAATTAAAAATGAAGGATGTCAATTACCCATATTTTCTTAAAAATTATGCATTGTCTTTTAAATAGATTTATTTTCACTTATGATCAAATGCAATATCTTTTCGTCTCAAACTGTTGCCTAGCAATTTCATATAATTTTATTTAAGATCACTCAACCACTTAGCATTCGGCCTTGAAAATGCTTTATGCAACAGAGTAACCGTAACCGTCTAAAAAAAATTTAGACCAAAATTCAGCAAATTGGTAATAGGCTGCTATACCTAATATTAGAAGTGAGGATGTTACAAATGTTGTATTATAGACATGAGCGAATATGAATATTTAGAAAAGGGAAAAAAAACACTGAAATATAATTGTAATAGTTGATTTTTGTTTGTTTTTACTTACTGACAATAAGGATATTGATACTTATCTTCACGCACAATCCCTGACGGGGTAGCCAGAGAGAACAGATTGCCAAGAGTCACAATCCCTACATATCCCTCTTTCGCTTCTTTCGGATTCATCATCTTCTTCATACATGCACATCGAGGTATCCGAGTACTCTTGACCCTCCCCTCTTCGTGCAATTTGCTCACATGGTCTTCGAAAGTTAGTCTTGGTCTACCTCAACCCCTTTTAATGTTAACTTTCGCGCTATATATTTTCTTCACCATTCAGTCTTCACTCTGTGATATATGTCGGTATAAATTAATATTGTACAATGTAGGTAGGCGCCACCGCGCATCTTTACTCGTCAGTCGCTCAATACATGTTATGAAGCCATGAGATCTCTCACACTAATTTGCTCAATGTGCCCAAACCATCGAAGTATGCCCTAATCAGTTTTTGTGACAAGGTCATCTTTCAAACCTGCCATATTGCGAACCTCTTCGTTTCGCTTTCGGTCGGCCAATGTTAGGCCGCACATTTTACGAAGAGATTGCATCTCCACTGCATTCAACCTGCATTTATGCTTCTTCTGGCATACCCAGGTTTCGCTGCAATATAACAAAGTCGGTACCAACACTGCGTTATGTATTGCATGGCGTGCACTTTTCACTACGTCTTGCCTATTGATTAACGCTGTCAGGGCACCATTGACCTTGTTCCCGGTAGCTACACGCCTGTTCACATCTAAATCACATCTTCCATTCCGGCTAAACGGCCAGGAAAACATGACACAACCCTGTTTTACACCCAATTGGATGCTAAACATGGGTGACAGGTCATGCCCTACCCGCACACAGGCTTTATAGTCACAGTAAAGTAACTGTACAGCCCTTAGCAATCGACCATCCACACCATACCCCGGCAACAATTCCCACATTTTCTTCCTTACAACCTTATCAAATGCTTTCTTAAGATCCACAAAAGCACAGAAAATCTTCTGGTTAGCAGCCAGAAGCTTCTCCGTGATCATGCGGAGAGAAAACATTTGATCCGTGCATCCTCTTCCAGGTCTAAATCCGCATTGTGCCTCCCATAGAAATCTTTCCGATTTCTCTTGCATCCTACGTGTCAAAACCTTCGAGTAAACTTTACTTGCTAAACTGGTCAAGCTGATCGCCCAATAGCACCCGCAATCATAATGTGAACCTTTACCTTTATGTAAAGGCACAATGACCGCGGATCGCCAATCATCCGGAACAGCCCCCGTTCACCAACACAAATTGCACAGCAGATGAATGCTGTCCCAGACGCGTGGCCCACCATACTTGACCATTTCAGCAGTAACTCTGTCTAGTCCCGCAGTCTTACCACATTTCAAACTTCGAATCGCACATTCAATCTCTTTCATACTGATGACCTCAGTGTCATCGAGGTCCGAGGCTGGCGTACCAGTCACGGCGACACCCCCGGATCCCTCACTAAGATCATCACACGAATACATCTCTCTATAAAATTCCCTCCAACGCTGCATGACGTCCGATTTTTCTGAGAGGACGTCATTGGTTCTCGAAAGTACTTTGTTCATTCTTAAGGTTGTCGCACAACTCCTTGAAGTTGTGCGACAACCTTTCGTCCGCTTCCATTTTACTCCTTTCATGCACTTCCTCAATCAATGCTTTCGTGTGAACTTTCTGATGCTTATATCTTTCTTTCATCTTCTCTCTCAAATCCTTATCATTACTAGGGGCCAAGTAGTCTTAGCATGCTTTCTTCTTCTTATTAACTGCTTCTTTCACTTTGTCATTCCACCATGCATCACCCTTTTTACTACTACCTCTTTTCACAGATCTTCCACATACATACATACATACATAACAGACTATAAAAGTCCACAGCAGGACATAGGCCTCTCCCGTAGGGAGGATTTGCCTTAATCGCCACGCTTGGCAAGCGGATTGGCGATCGCAGTATCAGACACCTCACACCTTAGACGCTGCTGCTCATCTTCTGTCTGATTCTTTTGGTCTGATATATTTAGAGATGGTTATCCCGTCATCTATTGGTTGCCATAACTATATTCAAGGCTGATTCCCTTAGTCGCCTCTTACGACATCCACGGGAAGAAAGGGAGTGGCAATATTCTTACACTGTTAACCACATGGCTATATATATATATTATTATTATTTTATATAGTTTTATATTTTTACCTTTTACCAATACCTTAAATCAAAGTGAACCTTATTACCATAGTAATGTTAGTCTTTTTTCTTTGGTGTTGTCTGAAAATCCAGCTAACAGTTTCCATTACTAAATGGCTTTTTTATGTGAATAATTTGCATAAGCAAATGTGAAAGGGAATATTCATTACATCCCTAGTACAGTGTGTTACAATTTAATTCAATTTAATTTATTTTCTCAATACAATATTGTATACCTGTTCATGAGAAAGTCAAGTAGAATGTTTTAACATTTTATGGCATGCAAATATTATAATGATTTTGACATACAATTTGTATATAAAGTCACAATAGCCGAGGTGGTTGGTTGAGTGGTCGGAATTTCGAGTCAAGAGACCCCGAGTTCGATCAAATGGGTTTTTCAAAAACTTATGTACGAATTACATCGTTGGCTTGGACATAAAGGCGGCGACGGGCTCACCACCTGTCACGTTGTCCCGAAAATATCTTCGGTGGAAGGTGGGTCGAAGGGACTTAATTGTCTAGACTAGACCTCTGTCTACCCCTGCATAGGGACTACTTACCTAACCTATAATAATTTTCAACCAGAACTGTCAGGAACATTCCGTGGCCATCCGCTCAATGGCTTGAAGGTGAACTTACCAGATGGATATAGAGCAGTGCTGGTGACTGAAGCTAAAAGACCATTATCCGATGATGCTGATAGAAAATTTCAGGTGTTTTTTCTATAAGTTATGGTAATTTTGCTTAGATCATAATTTTTTAAGCCGATGAGCAAATGTTTCATCTGATGGTAAGTGCTTACCCAAAGCTGTTGCCATGGCTTTAAGAATGTAATTGGGGAGGAGAATAGAGAAAGAAGAAAGGTAGGGGAGGCGATTTGCGGTTGCCTAACGAAATTCAGACAACACAAGGAGTGGTGTGGCGACATCTATGTCTCCACATAGGAAACTCGCTAGTGGCGGATTCAGGAAACACGTCGACGTCCTACATCGCGCTATCGAAGTTCTCACGGTTAATGCATATATACGATTGCCGATAGCGCACACTTGTGGAGGAGACGTCCCCCCCAGGTCACGAACACCCGACCTGGCCGGTAGCTACCCTTTTCCTGCAGCACATCGTCCGCTACAGTGGTAATGTAAATGCACCATGCGGTAACGGCTTAAGAATATTACCTCACCCTTGCTTGGCAAGCGGATTGTCGATCGCAGTACCAGACCACTCGCACCTCAGACGCTGCTGCCCATCTTCGGTCTGATTATTTTGGTCTGTTATTTTTAGAGATGGTTATTGCCATATATCGGTTGCCATAACGATATTCAAGGCTGTTTCGCTTAGTCGCCTCTCACGACACCCACGGGAAGAAAGGTAGTGACAATATTCTAACACCGTTACCACACGGTATACATAGTAAATAAATCAAAAATATAATGCATAAACATATTTTGTGGTAGACAAAAGTCTAGACAATTGAGTCTTTTCGACCCACCTTTCATCGAAGACACACAGAAGACAGGTGGTGAGCCCGTCGCCGTCTTCATCTCCAAGCCCAAAAACCCATTAGTACGGGCCTGCCATCTTAGGATCGAACTCGGATCTCGTTAATCCCGACCACCCAACCACTCGGCTATGGTGACTCTCAATGTACGTATATAATATTTAGTCACAATAGCCAAGGGGCTGGATATTGGGTTTCGGAGTCAAGAGTCGAGTCGAAGGTAAGACAAACAAGTAAGTAAGTAAGGTAAGTTGCGTCAAGAGATCCGATTTCATCCCCAGGTGGCAGGCTCGTACCTATAGGTTTTTTCAATAACTGAAGTACGAATTATATCGTTATTATTTAAATAATATTTATTTATTTATCTTCACGCACAATCCCTGACGGGGTAGCCAGAGAGAACAGATCGCCAAGTGTCACGATCCCTACATACTTCTTTCGCTTCTTTCAGATTCATCATCTTCTTCATACATGCACGTCTAGGTATCCAAGTACTCTTGACCCTCCTCAATTATATCGTTGGTGTCAATAATGTCAAAAATGTCTTCGGTAGAAGGAGGGTCGAAAGGACTTGTTTCGACTTCTGTCTATCCCAGTATGGAATTGGCGTGAAGATATATATTTTCTATACAGGTAGCCGGCGGTTTCACAGAGTTCGTGTCCTGGAATTGGGATAAGAGACCGTCGAAGAATGATAACGTGATCAAAAGTTTCCAATGGATCGACTTAGCGGAGGCTGTATGTGGCTTTTTTAACTTCTCTTTGTAGTGAGAGGATCGTGGACGAGTAGCGTACACACCGGGGTTGATGGTGTCGCCAGTTCAGAGGTCCCGGGTTCGATACCCCGACGGATCAATGTAGAAAACTACTTCCACTACATTGTCTCGAGTCTGAGTGCTTTTTTTTTTAACTTTTTGCTATCGACAGTTTGTAAATGTAATATTTCACGTAGCGTCACGATAGACGAGTGGTTGGGTGGTCGGTATTTCGAGTCAAGAGACCCGAGTTCGATCCCCAGGTGGCAGGCTCGTGCCAATGGGTTTAAAAAAAACTGATGTATGATTTATATCGTTGGCTTGGACATTGAGACGACGACGAGCTCACCACCTGTTAAAAATATCTATACGATTATATTGTCGAACTCCGTGGACGAGTGGTGTATACACCGGTTTTGATGGTTTCGCCAGCTCTGATGTTCCCGGTACGATTCTCTAACGGTTCAACGTTGACAACCACTTTTTCTACATTGTCTCTGGTCTGCGTGTTTGTGGTACCGTCGTTGTTTCCGTTTCCATAACACGCGTGCTATCTACTTGGGGCTTGCTGTCGACATGAAAAACCGATTTGTACGCCACTTTTCGTTAGTGTTAAGCGACGATGGGTAAAGCTCTGAGGTCCCGGGTTCGATTGCCGGACGGTATTTTCTAGGCAGGCTCGTACCAATGGGTTTTTGAAAAACTTATGTACGAATTATATCGTAAGCTTGGACATAAAGACGGCGATGGGTTCACCACCTGTCACGTTGTCGCCTGAAAATATCTTCGGTGGAAGGTGGGTCAGAGGGACTTAATGGTATTGGGAATTGCGTGAAGATATTTAAATTTATTTATATTTTCTACATTGTCTCGGGTCAGGGTGTTTGTGATACCTTCGTTTTTTCCGATTCCCATACCACAAGTGCTTTAGCATCTTACATTGGGATCGGAGCAATGCATGTGATGTTGTTGCTATCAATGTATATATCTTTGTAATTTCTTTTTCAGATACATGGTGATTGAAAGTTATATGATGTATTAGTCGAGAGTCGTACGAATTTGTAAAATTCTTGATGTCTTTTGATATACAGACTGTGGTCAAAATTGAATGATTTATTTATTTATAGATTTATTTATAGAATTGCACAACCAACATAATATTTCAGCTAAACCTTGCCATGTTAGTCTATGGCTCAGTTTATTATTAAAATTAGTGATAATTTTAGTCTTTGAGTCTTTTAGTCTTTGTGTCTGAATCATCTCATTTACATAACTACCACAGACATCATGTGAAAGCTGCTTAAAAGCAATACAAAAAAAGTCACATGCTCAAAAAAACAGTTAAATACAAATCATTATGTCAACAAAAAAAAACAATAATTAAAATAAAAATGATAACGAATCTTATACAAATGATATTGTCAAAAAAACAATAAAATAATAGTTACAATTCTTAGTCAGACTTATTTCAAATATCATTCAAAGAATAGAGGCGTTTATCCAATATGTCTATTTTTATTTTATTTTTAAAGATACTTTTGCTGTCAAAACATTGTAAATTCGATTGGTAACTTATTAAACAATCTGTCCGCTTGCAACCTTGTACTTTGCTCTGAAATTTTTAATGCACGACAAAAACAGATATCGAGGTATTCTCTTCTTGTTTTTAATCTCATATTTTTCTCTTTTTTCTGATTTATATTTATATCTTCTCTTACCTGGCGCAACTTAATAGTGGTAGAGCCACGCATCAGCTTTTGTTGTTGCATGAATGGGCCGGCTCGACCGGGGAAGTACCACGACCTCACAGAATACCGGCGTGAAGTAGAAGTCTAACAAACTTCGGCGTTTCGTCTGGTGAGTGCAGGTAACCGGAGGCCCACACTCCCCCCTCCCCAATTTCTGAGGGGAGGGGGGCACTCTAATGTCGGCAGCGCATCTGCTATGCCTCCGGTAATCACTTACCATCACGTGAGCCTCCTGTTCGTTTGCCTCCCTTTTCTTTAAAAAAAAACAGTGATCAAGGTGTTTTCTTCTTGTTTTTAATGTCATATATTTATCTTTTTCTGATTCATATTTATATCTGTTATTACCGGGCGCAAGTCCACGATCGTTATAGTTATCGCTATCACCCCCCCCCCCGTGTCCCCCGCTCCCCGGCCGCGTCCGGCCGTTATTTATTTGGGCGCGTATTGCGCAATATTTCTCGTGTGTTGTGCAACGTCGTCGAGGCCCACAGGGGAGCGTCGGTGTGCATCGCTGCGTCGACTGTTAACTAGTTTAGTCGTTGTCCGTATTAAAGCTACACTTCACATTGTGAGTGTGTTTTTGTGTATTTCGTTACTAATCTCACTGCCGTAAGGCGGGGAGACTAGGATCGATGCGGAGTCATGGACGCAGGGGGGAGTCCTCCGCTTTTTGGCGGAGAACTATCCCGGAAAGTCTGGGTGTCAGATTTGTTGCCTTGGCCCCCTTGGGCCCCTCTGCCCCCCTCCCCCCCAGCCACGCCTCGCCCCTATGGCTCCGATGGGCGTCGTCGGCGGTATAAGTGTAAGCGCGCGCTCCGCTCTGGTGTCGCGCCATAGGGAGGAGGTTCACTCCCCCTACGGTCGCGCATCATCCCGCGACTCTACGTGCGCCTCCTCGCGCAGCCAGCGGCAGGCATCAGACCGGGAGCCGCCAAGTCCCTGCGACTCTGAGAGCCCCACTTCCGCCGCCTTGCTCTCGTGTCGCGTCCGTCTCGCTGGACCTGGAGATAGCCTTGAGCGACTCCCAGGCCACGGACACAGACCCGAAGTACAGAGGTCGAGGTAGAAAACGGCTCAGACGACGGCTTCTGCTTCGGCGAGGGCCGTAAAAAGAGACGAAGCGCCAGCAGAAATCTGACGCGGAGGAGGCTAGCCCCCCCTCCCCGTAAGATAGTCGTGGTGCCTATGAAGGCCCCGAAAAAAGGGAAGGTCAGTCCACGCTATCTCCCACGCCTTTGGACACTGCTGCGCCCTCTGCCGCAGCACCCAAGGGCCCCAAACCCCCGCCGCTGGTAGTCGTCCAGGACTTTAGTGCCGGGAACCAAATCTCCGCAGCCATAACGGAGAAAAACTGCCACCGGGATGGCAGTAACGGTGCAATCACCGGCCGACCACCGTGCCCTGACGAAGTGGCTAAGTGAATCGGAAGGTCAATTTCCACACTTACGCGCTGGAGAAGGAGACAGTCCTCCGCGCTGTTATCAGGGTTATACCTAAAGAGGTAGATACCCAGGTAGTACGCAACGACCTTGTCAAACAAGGTCTGCCGGTACAGGCGGTGCACAGGATGCGCATGCGCACCCGTGCCCCCTATAATCTGGTGCTGGTCCACCTCGACCGCACCAACGAGGCGCAGCTGATCTTTAAGATCAAGTCTGCTGTCCATGTTCACGGCATACCCGTGGAGGCCCCGAGGAAGCGCACTTCCCCGGGTCAGTGCCACCAGTGCCAGCTTTACGGGCATTCCGCAAGGAACTGCCATTCACGCCCTAGGTGCGTCAAGTGCCTAGAGGACCACGCCACAGTGAATTGCCCTGGGCCCAAGCTTACGGACATTCCTCCGGCGTGCGTCCTGTGCAGAGGCGAGGGTCACCCCGCGAACTACCGCGAAATACGTGACTACCCCCGCGAAAAACGCGAAAAGCGCTAAAAGGGCAAATGCCTTTGTCCCGGCGCCTCCCCAGAAAACCAACGCGTGGGTCGAACCCCCCACCAATGGCAGGCCCGGTGTTGAGGATTGATTATACCCCAAATTAAATGCCCAACATATAAGTTTTGTGGACGATTTATTACTTTAAAAATCTTAAATATTGTTAATATGGACTGCCGTCCAAGTGAACAGAGAAAGTAATTTTTATGCGGGTTGTTGTATAAATTCTCACTGTCACAAAGACAAAAACAAAGTCCTGGAGGCAAACCTTAGGAGGTTGGCCTAAGTCCCCCTTTTCTTCTTGCTGTATTTATCCAAATGGATAACACACCAAGTAAAGTTAAGCCTAGGTTTCTGGCTGTCGGCTGTTTCAATACAAACGGCCTAAAAGACAATGGGACGAAGTGAGAGAATTACTCAACGTCCATCAGTTAGACATCCTCCTTATACAGTAGACGCGACGACGACTCAAATGCGCGATCCAAAAATAGCTAGTTATCAATTAATGCGTAACGACTGCCTCGCTCGCGGAGGCAGTACGTTTATCTACTATAAGGCATCATTGCACTGTGTGTGACAGAGCTATTCCAAGCACTCTGCTTGGAATAGCTCTGTCACTAACATGAATGGACGCGCGCTGCTTAGGGTAAACCTAAGTAGTAATATAATTTTCGATATTATCGCCCCCCTAGACCCCACTAGGATAGACCCGATACCAATTAATATCTCGGACATATTAGATATTGCAATTCTAAAGAACGTAACCTTACCGTTGCGATCTATAGAATTGCAACACGAGGTTTACTCGGATCATCGTCCGGTAACCATGGTGCGAGGTCAACCCCAGGCGGAGGTCCCTCTGACCAAAACCCTGACGGACTGATGTAAGCTCGTGAGTTATCTCGAGAATACAAACACCCCAGAGTAAGACAGCATCCCAGATGTCATCTCCTCAAAGGAAATGGCTTTTGCTGCTGTAGAACATCTCACCTCTCACTTGAAGGCCGCCGTCGAAGCATGCTAGAGGCAGGTCAGCTGCCGAAGGATATTGGACGACTGCTGAGAGAAAATAATGCTGCTACGAGAGCATACGACCGACACAGGTCTGACGCTAGTCGAGTCAAGATGCGCCGCCTCCAGAGGGAGGTCAAGGAGCGCATGGTTGAAGTCAGGAGTGACAGATGTGACAGACTGATGAAGGATATCTCGCCAACACACAGTGCCTTTTGGCAACTGGCGAGGGCTCTGAAGTCAGAAACTGTCTCGTCGATGCCACCCCTGATCAGCTCGGTCTCACCATAGCTTTTGAGGATAGGGAAAAGGCCGATTGCTTAGCCGACAGCCTAGAGCTTCAATGCTCTCCCAGCTCCCAGCCAACTGATCCGGTTCACCTTCAGAAGGTGGACGACAAAGTAGCCCGTAGAGCCGCCCTGCCTCCGACCGGTAATCCGCTGCCACCGACCACGTTGGAGGAGGTTCGAGGCATCGTTCGGAACCTCAAGACCAAAAAAGCTCCAGGAGCTGATGGTATCTCCAACAAGCTTCTCAAGGCCCTCCCAAACGCCCTTCTCTTGCTCTTAGTAGCAATCTTCGACGCCCTCCTTTCCAGTAGCTCCTTCCCGGACGCCTGGAAGGAGGCTCACGTTATTGGCATCCACAAACCTGGATAGCTTAAAGACCAGGCCTTAAATTACTGACCCATAAGCCTCCTCAATTCCCTGGGGAAAATCTATGAACGCGTCATCATCGCTAGACTGAATGACTGCGTCGAATCTCTCAATATAATTCCCGACGAGGAGTTTGGCTTTCGAGCCAAACACTTGTACTCAGCAAGTGCACCTGAGGCGGAGCACATACTCGAGACCCTCAACCGACCCAAAACCTTCTCAATGATGGGGACCCTATTCTTCGATGTTGCGAAGGCACTGGACAAAGTCTGGCACAACGGCTTAATTTATAAGCTGTATGCTCAAAAAGTGCCAGACAGACTTTTACACACCATACAACACTTGTCAAATCGCACCTTCCGCTTCAAAGTGGAGGGGGTCCTATCCGATAGCAGACCCAAATATCCATGTTTGGCAAACCCATTCCATGACTTAAGAAGGTGAAGCACCCCATTCCCTAATTTCACCTGTTTCCAAAGACGGCCTAAGCACGTCTTGTTTGACGACGAAGACGTCATTAAGAAATCAAACAAAAGACACGCACACTACACACAGTTCGTAGCCAGAATCGCGGTACCATGTTTTCACGGTTCACACGAGATTGTCTCGGGTAACCGTCCGAAATACGACCCTGTCCCAATACGAGTGGATACCGGTGCCACTCACCCTCCCCCTCCCCCCGTGTGTCGAAGGTCTTCGCATCGTTACAGGGATCGAGTGCGTCACGACGTTGTCTCCTTTCTTCATTCTGCGCTGAACGTGCGAGCAGTTGTTTTGAGCTCAACATTGAGCGCAAAACAAGAACAATAGTTATCATGCCAATCTATATATATAAATGACACATCTTCCATGCTGTATTTTGAAGAAAAGTTTTTAATACACACACAAAAAACATTTTTTCTCTTTAATTTAATCACATTGAAGAAAATGTTTCCCGAGAATCTGTGGTATATGTGAACTGTTTTCAAACACTATTGGGTAAAAAATCATAAATAAATGAGAACATGTTAAAATTTGAAGTTAAACCATAGATTACTTTTCAAGTTACGCGGCCACAAAGACGATGTTGCTGTATATAAATATCCATAGATAAATTTAAAAAACGAGCACAGATTGATAATTGTATTTTCGAGAATGTTTCGATTAAAAAGTTTTATTATAGAATGTAATATTAATTAAATATAAAAATGCTTAAAAATTAAATGTTTTAATAAATTTATACCAAAAACATAAATCTTTTATTTTGAGTTGTTGTCTTATTTCTGTCTCGTAGAGTTCGTTTTAACCTCTGTGGGATGGTTCCCAAACGATGACCGAATTTTTCTATTTGAAAGCTATTATGGTGAATGTGGTTCCCTGATATATTTTATGTAGATTTATTCAAGCGTTCGGAAATCGTCGGTGAAATCATTTATCCAATATTTTTTTTTTATTATTATGTAATATAATAAAATAAATAAATAAATATCTCTACGCAATTCCCAATACCCCCTGTATTGGGGGGTATTAGACAGAGGTCTTGTCTAGACAAATAAGGTCCTTCGACCCACCTTCCACCGAAGATATTTACGGGACAACGTGACATGTGGTGAGCCCGTCACCGTCTTTATATCCAACCCAACGATCTGAATCGTACATAGGTTTTGAAAAAATCCATTGGTACGAGCCTGCCACCTGGGGACCGAACTCTGGTCTCCCGACTAGAAATTCCGACCACTTAACCAATTAATTATAATAAAAAATATCAGTCTCGATAGGCGTATACTTAATTGTCTAGACTTGACCTCTGTCTACCCCTGTATTGGGAATTGCGTGAAGATAGGCGTGATCGAAATTCGAGTCAAGAGACCAGAATTTTCTCCCTATGGTGTGGTATGGTAAGTCCCGTACCAATGGCTTTTTTGAACTTACCTTTAGAAACTTATGTACGATTTCTATAGTTAGCTTGGACATAAAGTCGGCGGCAGGCCCTCCATCTGTCACGTTGTCCCAAAAATGTCTCAGGTGGAAGATGGGTCGAAGTTACTTAATTTGTTTGACCTCTGTCTACGTCTAATATTACAACTCTGTTGCTCGCTCCCCAGCCATTTCTAGAAAAAATCATGTCATATTTTTGTTTAATCATAAAAATGAAAAAAATTACCAAAAAAAGAGGATACCTACGGAGTTTCTTCCTCCTATAATTCTCCGTTAGAGGAACCTCATTACGAAACGGTGGTGGTAAGTGATTACCGCCGCCCATGAACACCCGCAATTCCAGAGGCATAGCAGATGCAGGGCTAGATAATGTAGTCATATCGATCCACCTTTCATCGACATTGAGACAAATGGCGAGCCTTTCGTCGTCTTTATCTCCTAGCCAACAATATTAATCGTACATAAGTTTTGTAGAAACCGATTGGTACGAGCCTACCACCTCGGGTCTCTAGACTCAAATTCCGATCACACAAATACTCGGCTATCTTGACTTAGATTGTAATTGATTCTAATAATACTAGGAAGTATAATAGTAGGAAGGTGTACATTAAGAGTCACGATAGCCGAGTGGTTGGGTGAACGGAATTACGAGACACCCGAGTTCGATCCCCAGGTGGTAGACTTGTGTCTTGACTCGAATTGCGATCACTCAAATATCGCGACTATAGATAAACTATTTGTCTGACTGTCTATATGATTCGATATGGGATTGGATTTAGCGAATGAAACGGTTTACGGTCCAAAAGATTTATATTTTCTAGAACACCCTCTTGTGCCTGAAACGTTTGGGCGCCGCTGTCGACGCCGCCCCGTCTTTAGTGGTGTCTAACGCGTTCACGTAAATAGTAACTGGCGAATCCCGCGTTACCTGGGGAATTTGAAAAGAATATTAATATAATTTTAAAATAAATTAAATAAATATCTTCACGCAATTCCCAATACAGGGGTAGACAGAAGATATTTTAGCAAAAAAAACCTTCGGCACCCCTTGCCACGCTTGCCGTGGATTTGTGCAATATCAGGGGACTCCATTCCAATGGTGTCCCCTGATGCCGTCCACCTGAAGACGGCGGAGTCGGCCTTGCTCTTTCTTACCAAGACGCAGATATCCTCTCCGGCGGATATCTCTTATCTTTCCTACCCGGGGTTCAAGCTTGAACATTCTTTTGTGCTTCGGGCCGGAGTTTGTGTGTACGTCAGAGAGGATATATGTTTTCAATGCCTCGGCAGTCTTGAAGGTAGGGACCTGTCTACCCTTTGGCTACGCATAGACAACGACGACCACCCTCGCGTCTATGGCCTCTATAGGTCCCACAGCGGTAATACCGAACCTGACCGACTACTCGACCACATCCAAATGGCTGCAGATTCCGTGCTACAGCTGATCCCATCCGCAGAGATCGTGGTACTCGGCGACTTCAACGCCCACCACGCCGAATGGCTACGATCATGCGGGGAGATATGTTTTTGACTTTGCCCTAGCATATGATCTGACACAATCTGGTTACTTTGCCAACGTGGGTTCCGGATGTGGATGATCATACACCTTCCCTGCATCACCTCATTTTGAGAGCACTCCCCTAGTTGCCTCAGCCAGCATCGGACTCGTTGGCGTCGACATATCGAGCAACGTTCAGTTTCACGGTCGTTTGGAAGGGAAGGCCAAATTGGCCTCTAACAAGCTTGGCGTGCTCTGTAGAGCACGACAGTACTTCATGCCGGCCCACCGCTTGAAATTTTATGAGGCGCAGGTTCGGCCGCACATGGAGTACTGTTCTCATCTCTGGGCGGGGGCACCCCAGTGTCAGCTCCTTCCATTTGACCGTATCCAAAGAAGAGCGGCTTGAATTGTCGACGACCATACTCTATCCGATCGACTAGAGCCCCTGGCTTTGCGAAGAGATGTTGCATCTCTTTGCATTTTCTATAAGATCTACTACGGGGAGTGCTCCGCGGAATTGTTTGGATTAATCCCAGCCTCTGAATTTCACCATCGTACCTTACGGCATAACCAAAAATTTCATCATCACCAACTTAATGCTTGGCATTCCACCACAGTGCGTTTTTCGCGAAATTTTCTGCCACGCACTTGCACTTTGTGAAATGAGCTGCCGTCAGCCGTTTTTCCGGACCGATACGACTTAGGGACCTTCAAGAAAAGAGCCTGTACCTTTATCAAAGGCCGGCAACGCATCCGCTATTCCTCCGGTATTGTAGATGTTCATGCGCGGCGGTAATCACTTACCATCACGTGTGCCTCCTGCTCGTTTGCCTCCCTCTTCTATAAAAAAAGGGCTTTCACTGACAGATAGCTAATGTTAGAAGGAGTAACATAGGCTATTTTTATTTTAGAAACATAATTAGGGTTCCGCGTTAAGTATTAAACTGCGGGGAAAGCCGCGGGGGGCAGCTAGTTACATATAAAGTTCTAGTCCTTACCACGTGGTTATGTTCCGTGGTGATAGAGCCCTTGGGGTCACCATCTCCGCCGGGCAGCTGAGTGGACATCTGGGGGGCGTCTCCAAGCTGCATACTTTTTATCGTGTCATGTATCAACAGTCTATCAAATCAAATCATATCATTTATTCACCGACAAGAATGTACATTCGTTTATAAATAGTCATTTGTTTAATCTACCATCGTTTCGTAATGAGGTTCCTCTTTTTTTTTTTTGTGATTTTTTTTATATTATTTTTTTAAATTTTCTGGAAATAAAGTCCTTTCGACCTAAGATATTTATTGGGAGAACGTGACGGGTGGTGAGCCCGATGTCGTCTTTATGTCCAAGCCAACGACATAAATCGAATATAAGTTTTTGAAAGTAAGAAACCATTGGTACTAGCCTGCCGTCTATACGTGCATTACATATTAAAAATCATTATAAATCGTAAAAAAAATTGTAAAAACTCATTATTACGAGCACGTTCCATGGGGATCTAACTCGGGTCTCTTGACACGAATTCCGATCATCCAATAATCGGCTATCGTGACTTGTTTATTTTACTTATGAATTATAGATACAAAGACATGAACTCATGATGTATGTAACTAAGGAAGTATTTCGGTCTAGTATCAATGCCGGATTGTGCAAGCGCGGGGACCGTAGCTGAATTCTGTTAGGAGCTCTATATTTGATAAGGTAAGGTCCCTGAAAACTAATGTGAAAGGTTGGTCGAAAACAATTAATTGTCTAGACCTCTATCTGCCCCAGGAGTGAGAATGGTGTGAAGTCATGTTTTTCTTCAGTGATGAAAACAATTCAGTACTAAAATTCAGTACTAAATATTTACTTGTGAGAGGTATAACATTATAAACGGGTTGGTACGCTAGGTCCTTTTACGTGAGGCCCGTAGCAATCTCTAATAACTCTTGTTATATGGTTTATCAGGCACTCTATAGTACACTTTGTGATGGTTATTCCGGCCTCTGTCACCAGCCATTTGCATTTTCTAATTTCTTTCCTCAGTCACCTTTTACGTCTCGGAAGTAAGCGGTTGTGTATTCACACCAACGACAAGATAAGTACAATAAGAAGTGTTTTTATAAACACTCACTCATCGATGGGCGGAGACAGTAGAGAGCAAGGGTGAGGCCCTGGCAGTTAGTTTGGATATAGCGAAAGCCTTTGATCGGGTATGGCACAAAGCGCTTCTCTCAAAGCTTCCGTCATATGGGCTTCCCTAAAGTTAGTAAATAAAGTTATGGGCTTCCCTAGTTTTCTCACAGACCGGAGCATCAAGGTCGTAGTTGAATGGTCCTTATGGAGCCAATTGCTGAGTTGATAGTGAACTTGTCTTCGAAGCTAGAGGTTGCGGGTTCAAATCCCGCTAGGGGCAAACATTTGTGAGGCGGTTATAATGTTTGCACTCGAGTCGTAAATGTTCATATGCATATATGAGAATATATATGGCGTCATCTATGTCTATAGAGACGGCGACGGGCTCACCACCTGTCACGTTGTACCGAAAATATCTTCGGTGAAAGGTGGGTCGAAGGGACTTTTTGTCTAGCCTAGACCTCTGTCTACCCCTGTATGTATTGGGAATTATGTGAAGATATTTATTTATTTTATTTTATCTATGTCTAAATATAAGACGCTCGCTAGTGGCAGATTCAAGAAACACATCGACATCCTACATCGCGCTATCGAAGTTCGCACGATTACACGCATATACGAGTACCGAGTCACGTACACCCGACCTGGTGGGTAGCTACCCATTTCCTGCAGTACCTTGTTCTTTACATTTATCTATCTCAATATGTATCTATGTAAGGATTTCGTATCGTTGGCTTGGACTTTAAGCCAGCATAAGTGTAATTGTAATAAGCTTCAGTGAAAAGTGGGACGAGAGGACTTCATTGTCTTCACCTCTATCTACCCCAGTATGGGAAATTATATACATACATACATACATACAGAGATACATATATAGAAAAGAACAACACATACATTAATCTGATTCCAAAGCTAGCTCAAGCTCTTGTAGTATGGAATAAGAAACAACGAAGTTACCACAAACAATGATATACGAGAAAATGTAAAAAAAGTGTTTTCTACATTGACCCGATCGGGAATCGAACCCGGGATCTCTGTGATGGCGTCATGAAAACCGGTGCGTGCGCCACTCGTCCACGTAGGTCGTCATATGAAAGATAAATTACAAAAAATATATGACAATTAAGTCTCTTCGACCCACCTTCCACCGAAGATATTTTCGGGACAACGTGACAGGTGGTGAGCCGGTCGTCGTCTTTATGTCCAACAATATATCGTCGATATATCAATTATAGTTCGTACATAAGTTTTTGAAAAATAACCCTTTGATACGAGCCTCCCACCTGGGGATCGTACTCGGGTCTCTTGTCTCGAAACTCCGACCATCCAACCACTTGGCTACCGTGACTTTTTAATGAAAAATTATACCCCGCAATCTCGAATCCCATGTCTTTGAAGTGGTTGCGCTCGTCCACCGTCAGCGGGCTGTGTAGAATGGGATGCGAATCCAGTACTTCCACCGCCCCCGCCAGGTAACTGCTGTAGTTCTGGCTGCTTTGAGATTGACGACGCAAATTTCTTAACTTCCTACTAAAAATAAAAAAAATATCTTCACGCAATTCCCAATACAGGGGTAGACAGAGGTCTAGTCTAGGCATTTAAGTCCCTTCGACCCACCTTCCACCGAAGATATTTTCGGGACACCGTGACAGGTGGTGAGCCCGTCGCTATCTTTATGTCCAAGCCAACGATATAATTTGTATACAGGTTTTTGGAAAAACCCATTGGTACGGCCACTTGAGGATCGAACTCGGGTCTCTGACTCGAAATTCCGACCACCCAACCACTCGGCTATCGTGATTATTATTTTATAAATATCTGTTTACGGAGTATTTGTTTATTTAACATCTCTCACCCGTGCTTTGTGCCGCTTCTTCTAAGTAACAGCGGATGTGAACCTGTGACGTTTACGCCGTAAATATTGGCGATCTTCTTGAACAGCTTGGCACGATAAGCCTCGACTAGCTGAGACTTGAGTTCGTTTCTCTCCGCTATCAAATCATTCATCTGGCAACACAGAAATTATTATTTGAATTACTATTTGACGACCTCCGTGGATGAGTGATGTGCTCACCGGGTTTTCATGGTATCGCCATCTCCGAGGTTCCGAGTTCGATTACGGGTCAATGTGGAAAAACACTTTTTCTATATTTTCTCTGGTCTGTGTGTTTGTGGTAAATTCGTTGTTTCTGATTCCATGATACAAGTGCTTTAGCATCTTACATTGGGACCGGAGCAATGTATGTGATGTTGTCCCTATCTATATATGTATTTATATTTAGATTTATTTTGAGTGTGTTAATCTTGTATATATAAGTCCACTGCCGGATATAACTCTCAGCCGCAAGAGGGATTTGCCATAAATGAGAAATTCAAAATAATTTACTGAATATATTCTATCTTCTAGCTCAATGTCTATATCTTTACAGCTATGGCAGTCCCTAAAAGGCGTAAGTAAAAAAGAGACATTTAAAATTTTAACAAATGCGAGTGGGACTCGGTACCTCGAAGGTAAGAGTTGTCTCGGTACGGTAGAGGTCACTGGTTTGAATCCCGCCCGCCTCAGTCGATTTCTTAAATTTTACTTTTATTGGCTTACTTATATGCTTGAATAATTGCATCATATATAATATAATATCTTTAGGTCATTCCCAATACAGGGGTAGACACAGGGTCTAGAGAATTAAGTCCTTAAGACCCGAAGATATTTTTGGGACAACGTGATAGGTGGTGAGCCCGTCGCCGTATCAATGTCCAAGCCAACGATAAATTCGTACATAAGTTTTTGAAAAAATCTGGATGGAGATCGAACTCGGGTTAAATCGACTCGAAATTAAATCATATATAATGGCGTTATCTTATTGATATATTCATAGTGTAATGTTACGGACAAGAGTATAATTTGTAGGCAGATTTCGTTAAATGCCCATAGAGGCGTACTCAAGAATAATTTATAATTTCCACTGTGTCTCGGAGACTTTGCCACGGTATGGCAGTGATGTAGCTGCGTATCATAATAATCGCATTTAGAAATTACTCGATAGCCGAGCTGGTGGTTGCTGGTGACCTTATTTATTTATTTTATATATTTATTAATTTATGTACACACAAAAATAAAAAAGAAGAAATGTAATAAAAGGAAAACGTTTGTACAAAGGCACTGCTTATTTCTTAAGATATTTCTTCCAGCAGACCTGTGACTGGAATGTGGGTAAAAGTAAAGGTAGATTTTGCGTGTACAACTACATATATACAAACATACACATACACCATATTCATACATTCATATATAAACATACATATATAAACATACATATATAATATATACAAATAAAATGCAAACAAATACCTACAGACAAAAATAATAATAAGATAAATACATATGCATATAAAATACAATAATAAGTTACAATATCAATGACATATAATGTTCTTTGACTCTTGTCTTGAATAGAGAAATGAGTCTTTAAAGCTAGGAGTTGCAGGTTCGATTCCCTCTAGGGTTAAACAGTTGTGTGATGAATATGCATGTTTGTTCTTGAGTCATGAATGTACATACATATACATACATACAAATAGATACATACATAACGGCCAATTAATGTTCACTGCAGGACATCGGCCTCTCCCATGGGGAGGATTTGCCATAATCGCACGCTTGGCAAGTGGATTGGCGATCGCAGCAGCAGACCACTCGCACCACAGACGCCGCTACCTATCTCCAGTCTGACCATTTGGGTCTGATATTTTTAGAGATGGTCATCCCGCCATCCATCGGTTGCCATATTATATTCAAGACAGTTTCTCTTAGTCGCCTCTTATGACACCCACGGGAAGAAAGGGAGTGGCAATATTCTTACGCCGTTACCACGCAGTTAATATGAATGTATATGAATATTTATCTATGTAAATATATGTGTATGTATATTGTACCTTTAGTTTGAACACAAAGACGGCAATAGGCTCACCACCAGTCACGTTGTCCTCAACAAGTTTTATTGAAAAGTGGGCAAAGGACTTAATTGTCTAGTCTGTCTACCCTAGTATGGGAAATTATATAGAAAGAAAGAAAGTAGATTTATTAATTGCCTCAAAACAGTACATGTAAATATTATAGCGAAGAATTACAAATTAAAATAGAGTATTTTACTGGATTGCAGCAACGAAACGGCATCCGACTTAGCAAATATGCTGTAGCAGTACTGCTGCAGCGCTGTTATTCTGCCGGTGCCATTTAAAATAGTCCACGCAGACGCGGCCCCAAACAAATTAAATAATGATCTTATAAATACTTATTTACTACAACTTATCTGTATTATTAGTGCTTTGACACCACGAATAATAAATGAGGATTCAAAGATCGATTTTATAAGAAGATTCAAATTGTAGACTGAGAAATTGAGATCGATTCGAATACGATTCAAATAAATTATAACCTTATATTAAATCTATACATGGATAGCTCATTAAAGTATGAATCGTATAATAAGAATTTTAACTGTGATCTTGATTACTCATAAGATATTCTTTATACCGTGTTTTGAAATAAGCGATAGAGTTAATATCATGAAAAGGCGGTGGCAGATTGTTCCAACATTTAGTTGCTAAATAACGAAAGCCACCATGAAATGCAGCTGAGATGTGTCCTGGAATTGCTAAGAGAAACTTTGACCCGCGAGTGTTGTGAAAATTATGAAGTTGGAAAACTTACCCGATCTGTCAGAATGTCCGCATACTCAGAGGTCCTCCTAAACCTCGCCAGCACAGTGTCGAAGTCTTCGCCGAAAAGTCTTATAGCTTCCAATTCAACTTCATATCTCTTGCATATTGTCGTTTTTAAGGAACATACTATTAAATAATTACACATATTTAGTATAAGTAAAAGTCACGATAGCCGAGTGGTTGGGTGGTCGGAATTTCGAGTCAATAGACCCGAGTTCGATCCCCAGTTGGTAGGCTCGTACCAATGGGTTTTTCGAAAACTTATGTACGAATATCGTTGGCTTGGACATAAAGACGGCGACATGCTCACAACCTGTCACGTTGTCCCGAAAATATCTTCGGTGGAAGGTGGGTCGAAGGGACTTAATTGTATAGACTCGACCTCTGTCTACCTTGGGAATTGCGTGAAGATATTTTTTTTGGTATAAGTCACGATAGCCTAGTGGTTTGGTGATGGGATTCGAGTCATGAGACTCGATTTCGAGACCCAGGTATGGTACGATTTATAGCGTCGGCGTAGACATAAAGAGGACGATAGGCTCAATACCTGCCAACATTACAACATGTTTTTGTTTAAACTTAAAATAAGACTGGCGAAAAAACCTATATACCCTACTACGGAGTTTCCTTCGCCTGTTTCTTCTCCGTAAGAGGAACCTCATTACGAAACGGTGGTAGGTTAAACAAATGATCGATAAACGCCTATTAATTGTCTATAGTCTTCGGTGACAAGTCGGACGAAAGCACTTAATTATCTAGACCTCTGTCTACTCCAGTATTGGGAATGGCGTGAGGATTTTTTTACATATTTAGTGAAATGGCATCCTGTATGTATTCGTTCTGGGCAAACACTTTCAACGCGACAGAATCATAAACCCTACCTAAAAGGCACCTACTCTGCCAAGGAGTCATCAGGGTCAATGGTATTCTTTATAAATAAATATTTTCACGCAATTCCCAATTCAGGGGTAGACAGAGGTCTAGTCTAGACAATTAAGTCCTTTCGACCCAACTTCCACGGAAGATATTTTCAACGTGACAGGTGTTGAGCCCGTCGCCGTCTTTATGTCCTAGCCAACGATACAATTCGTACATAAGTTTTTGAAAAACTCATTGGTACGTGCCCGCCATCTGGGGATCGAACTCGGTTCTTTTGACACGAAGTTCTGACCACCCAACTACTCGGCTATCGTAATGGTATTCTTTACAACGAGATTTATGACAATTCTCTAATGTGGCTGCCGAGTTTGGACATTACGGCAGAACTTCCACATATGAGAAATAGGAAGAAAGTTTTTATGGGTGACGGGCGATAAACAGTGCCCTTATATGTGAACAATTTAAAGTGACTACAGCCCTTTTCTTTACGCGGGGAAACACCTAACGTATACCCACTCTCAGCTTTAATTTCCCAAGTTGAGGAATGCCATCAAGGAGAATATGAGACGGAACGATACGACAACGCACACGTATATGGCTGCGTAGTTGCGATTGCTGCCATTCAGCAAGCTGGCTTGGAATTAGTCGACCACCACCCTTATTCACCAGATCTGGCGCCTAACGTTTTTTATCTGTTAAAAATTCACGATAGCCGAGTGGCTGGTTGGTCGGAATTTGGTGTCAAAAGACCCGAGTTCTATCCCCAGATGGCAGGCTCGTACCAATGAGTTTTTCAAAAAACTGTACGAATTATATCATTGGCTTGGACATAAAGACGGCGACGGGCTCACCACCTGTCACGTTGTCCCGAAAATATCTTCGGTGGAAGGTGGGCCAAACGGACTTAAATGTCTAGACTAGACCTCTGTCTACCTACAGGGGTAGAATTGTGTGAAGATATTTATATTTATATTGGTTGGGAATTGTGTGAAGATATTTATATTTATTTTATTTATTTTACTACCCTTATTCACCAGATCTGGCGCCTAACGTTTTTTATCTGTTCCCCAAATTGAAAGAATGATTTAGGGGAAACATGCACGAAGGCGATAATGAGGTGATAGATGCGGTGGAGAGCTTTTTGCAGGACCAAGACAAAACTTTTTTTTTAAAGGGATTGAAGCCTTGGAAAAGCTAGCTAACAGTGTGTATGCTCGGTGTGTAGAGAGACTTGGAGACTGTGCAGAATAATAAATAATTAACATATCAATAGTCATTATATTTTTTGATCCCTCCTCGTATATTCATTTACAACAACACTTCTTATAAAGTTTTGCTTTAATAAATTCACTGGGATTTTGTTGTAGCAGCATATGAACGAGTTACGTACTCCATGGAATCTGGTAACCGGTGTTAAGGTAACACCACAATTCTTGCTAAAATTATTAATATTTTTATGCCTAATGCATACTTATAATATTTATAAGACCTTTGAATTGTTATGGATTACAAAACATATTAATAAATTAATTCTTTCCCAATGGTTATCAGTTCTTCGAGCTAGTCAGGTGGTCAGCTAGCTTCTACTTGTATAAAAATAAAACACACTCACCGATGCATATACCAATAAACACATTTATACGCATGTTTCTGTCGACATTTCTGTTACTTGAGCCATAAACTACCGTTCGATTAAAATTTTATTAAGATTGAAAATATATATTATTCAATACGTTTACTTTGCGTGGGATAGCTTTGGTTTAAGTGAAATTTCTTTTTTCCGTCCATATGTAAAAAGAAATAAAAAATAGATATAAGTCTAGTCTCGATAATTAAGTCTCTTTGACCCCACCTTCCACCGAAGATATTTTCGGGACAACGTTACAGGTGGTGAGCCCGTCGCCGTCTTTATGTACAAGCCAAATCTATTGGCACGAGCCTGTAACCGGGGGATCGAACTCGGGTCATTTGATTCGAAATTCCGACCACCCAACTACTCGACGAAATGTAAAAAAATATATATCTGTTACGGGTCGTGTCCAATCGGCGTAAAAATAATACCACTCTTTCTTCCTGTGGGTAGTCGTAAGAGGCGACTAAGGTAAAAGCATTGAAGCCAATTGCATATTGGCTACCGACACATGCGGGATAAACATCTAGAAAAATACCAGACCCAAATTCGGCAGATCGGTGACGGGTAGCAGCGTCTAAGATGTATTTATTGTATCTGGTACTGTGATCGGCAATCCGCTTGCCATGCGTGGCGATTACAGGAGAGGCCTTTGTCCTGTTGCGTGATGATGTAATGGGACGTGATGACTAGTCCATCCAGCCTGTCTTTCCGACCTATTTGTTTTGTTTTTTTAATGAAAATATTAATGCACAGATATTTATCACTTCATATAAATAATAATATAAATTAAATCACTTATTAAATCGAAATAACAACATAAGTTACATACGCTTCTGCAATACAATCCCAGTAAATGTGTAAAACCTAGGCAGACTAACAGGTTCAAGAAATTTTTAAAGGTAGGCTTTATAAAAATGTTTATTATACTAGAAATTAATGCATTAATGATAGGACCTCTGGGAATGAGTTGATCGCGCTCATGCTGTTTCTAATTACTATATGATCAAAATTGAAATCCTTTTTTTAACTCGGTAGGAATCCAGTTTTTGCCAATCTAATTTTTATGACGATATAATATAAAAAAAAATATATTTTCCGCACATAGTTTGGGAGCGTTAACATGATTCCCAGGAGTTTCTGCCATCTGCGATCACTTCATTCCCAGGGGTTACTGTCATTAACATAATTATATTATAATAACCCATCTCATTAAGCTTTTCTTTAGTAACGCATTTTCTCATTACTGGGATGTACAGAGGTCCAGAAAATTAAGTTGTTTCGTGACACCCTTCGCCGATGCTTATTTGGGACAACGTGACAGGAGACGAGTCCATCGCCATCTTAGTATCCAAGCAAACTACTATAATACTTACATAGATATATATTGGCCGTGTGGTATCGGCGTAAGAATATTGCCACTCCCTTTCTTCCCGTGGCTGTCGCTACAGTCGACTAAGGGAAATAGCCTTGAATATCGTTATGCCAACCGAAAGATGGCGAGATAACCGCCTCTAAAAATATCAGATCAAAATAATCAGACTGCAGACGGGCTGCAGCGTCTGAGGCGCGAGTGGTCTGGTACTACGATCGCCAATCCGCTTGCCAAGCGTAGCGTTTATGGCAAATCCTCCCTATGGGAGAGGCTTATGTCCTGCAGTGGACTTCATAGAGTAAGTAACTCGTACTTAGGGCGGTGTATACGCTCTCAAGCTATTTCTATAAAATACCACATTATATTTGTATAATGCATTATATTGTTAAAAATATTGACCAAAAAAGAGGATACCTACGGAGTTTCTTTGGCCTGTTTTTTCTCCGTTAGAGGAACCTCATTACGAAAAGGTGGTAGGTTAAAAATGACTATCGATAAACGAATGTATGTTCTTAAGTTTGGTTGAATAAATGATTTGATTTGATTTAACGGACCATTATGTATGTACGTATATTAAAATAGATAAACATTCATATATACGCATAAACAACCATAACACGAGTCCCTCCATTCATATTCATCACACACATTTTGCCCCTGGCAGGATATTATTACTTCACCCAGCTAATCTTGTTATAATGGCTTTTCAGTCACTACTACTTACGTACAAACATGACTTACCTACGACAAAACTGGTTTGTTACATTCTTACGCCATTACCAACCGGCAAATGAAACAGTAGAGATCAAAGAAAAAAATATCTATTATACGCCCGATACTCAGGTAGACATAGGTCTAAATAAATAAGTCCTTTCGACCCACCTTTCACCGAAGACTTTTTTTGACATGTGGAGAACCTGTCGCCGTCTTTATGTCAAAACCGTATAATATAAATCGTACATAACTTTTGAGAAAAACCATTGGAAGAAGCCTGGAGTATTACCTGGAGTTTAACCATAAGTACCTGGAGATAAAACTCGACCCGAGTTCCGATCCAATTCTATCTTGATTCGAATTCCGATCACCCAACCATTCGACTATTGTGACTTCATATGTATCTTCATGTGTATGACTATATATGGTATCAAATAATTACGAAAATAAAAAATAAATATTTAAATAATTAAACACGGCTAAACCTCGCGTAAACCCATATACGGCCACTTGTGGATCGAACTCGGGTCTCTTAACTCGAAATTCCGACCACCCAACCACTCGGCTATCGTGACTAGTATTCCTGTATGTAAATAACATGACTAGGCTGCAATACTTGTGTCTGGAGTGGTTCACGACTACAGTCGAATTGCGGGCCCGAATATGAGATATTATGTTTCGCAGTCCGATCGATGCTTATAATCCATCCTTCATCAGGGTGAGTGGGAAGAGTTGGTAGTGACCCTATATTTGAAGCTAAGGGTTGTGGGTTCGAGTCCCGGTAGGGGCCAACGTTTGTGTCATGAATATGAATGTTTGTGCCCGAGTAATGGGTGTATATATGATGTTTATTTATCTAAATATGTATATATGTAAGTATATTCTACTGTTAGGTTATGACAGTAAGATGGCGATGGACAGTAAATTTTTTAAATGTCTTATTGATTTATTTATAATTATTTAGTAAATATTATCTCATTTATGTCTTCGAAGTCTCGGCAGCCGAATGGTTCGGTGATCGGATTTCGGGGTCAGGAGACCTGAGTTCGATCCCCAGATGGCAGGCACGAACCAATGGGTTTTTTTCAAAAACTTATGTACGATTATATCGTTGGCTTGAACATAAAGACGGTGACCAGCTTACCGCCTGTCACATTGTCCCGAAAAATGTTTTCGGAAGGTGGGTCGAAGGGACTTAATTGTCTAGACTAGACCTCTGTCTAGTCTAATGGCGTGAAGAAATTTTTTTTAAATTGTTTAGCAAATGATATATACAGGATATATCACTTAAGTCTTCGTAGTCACGGCTGCCGAATGGTTCGGTCATCGGAATTCGAGTCAAGAGACTCGAGTTCGATTCCCAGAGGACATAATCGTAATAATGAGATTTTGCAATTTTTTTACGATTTATATCGACGACTTACACGTAAAGATAGCGACAGGCTAATCGAATGTCACGATCGCCCAAAAGTTTTTCGGTGAAATGTTATTTTCACCAGCATTGGGAATGGCGTGAAGATGTATATATATTTTTATAATAAATAATGACTCGCGAAACTTAACTATTTAATTTATTATTCTTCTTCATAGATAGTCTTCTTACGTACCGAAGGTATAAACGTTCTACCGAAAGAATGCGATCCTTTATTTGGTTTCTGGTTTTTCATATAGCTTCCAAACGCAGCGTTTGGTACGGATCTTGGCGGTTGGTATTTTGATTCCGGTACATCCTTTACGTGTCTCTCTGCCTGTCTATTTTTCGGCGGCCATTTTTCATCGCTGACCGCGTATTTTTTATCTGTAACTCTCTCGTTAGAATATATGTTCTGTTTGTATACACCACCGTAACGGCCTTTAGGCTTTTCCTTGTAATTATTGTCTTTAGTTTTAATTTTGTGATAATTGTTTTCTGATACAACTTTCTTCTTTCTGTTGAATTTCTCGTGGCTCTCATTGATCCTCTCCCAAGATAAATCGGCTGTATTTTTATGCGGATTATTATATTTCTCGGCGGATTTCTGTCGTATTTTCTCACTCTTGTAAGAGTCCCTGTTCTTGCCCCTTCCGTGGTCAATTTTAAAACGTTCTTTGGGATGCAGATCTTGATTTTCGAAGCTGCCTCGATTTTTACGCTCATATGAAGCATTCAGACTATCCTCTACGTCGTTATTTCTATGACCATCTCCTTCTCTGGATGCAGCTGTAGAAGTCCTCATTGGTTGAAAAGAGGGAGAAAGTATAATATATATATATATATATATATATATATATATATATATATATATATATATATATATATATATATATATATATATATATACACATACATACATACATACATACATACATACATACATACATAGAGACAACCTCACATACATTGCTCTGCTTTAATTTCCAAAGTAAGCAGTTTAAGCACTTGTATTAGGGAATCGGAAACAACGATAGTACAACGAGCACTCTAGAGTCAACATACATTGACCCGATCGGTAATCTGACCCGGGGCCACAGAGGTGGCGACACCATAAAAACCGGCGTGTACGCCACTCGTCTACGGAGATCGTTTCGAAACCATAACCTCTAAACCATAGCAATCCTCAAGGCCATGTCCTACGCTGTACTTTTATAGGCTGTTTACAATTCAGAAATCCACACATAAATAACCATGTTGACTAGTTGTTGTTACACTAACGAAGGCACCTCCAAAACCCAGACCCGAGAAAATGTAGAAATAGTGGTTTTTACATTATGACCCGTTCGGGAATCGAATCGAATCGAAACCACTTGTCCACAGCCGTCGTCAAGGTGTCGCCAGCTCAGAGGTTCCGGGTTCGATTCGCGGTTGGGATAATGAAGAAACAACTTTTGTACATAGTCTCGGGTCTGGGTGTTTGTGGTACCTTCGTTGTTTCCGATCCGTAACTGGCGTGCTTAAGCTGTTTTCTTTGGGATCAGAGCATTTTATATGACGCTGTTCCTATCTGTGTATGTATATATTTATTTATTATTAACTAATGAAGACCGAATGTTGAAGAAAAAATTGTGGAGCTAGGCCGAGACCAACTTTCGAAGACTGTGTGAGCAAATTGCTCGATGAAGGGTCACGAGTACTCAGATACCTTGACGTTTATATGAAGAAAATTATGAATGTGCATGAAGCGAAAGAGGTATGTAAGAATCGTGGCTTTTGGCGATATGTTATCTTAGTTACCCCGTCTGGGATTGTGCATGAAGATAAGTATTATTAACTACTATTTATTAATGAATGAATGAAATATACTTTATTGTGCACCAAAAAACAGAAACAAAAGAAAGATATTTACAAAGAAAATTATGGGTGTGCGAACAATTGACGGCCTAATCGCTAAATAACTACCTCTTCTAAACTACCAAGTTGCTGAAGATCTAAGCACCAGAGAGTATTAAACTATGGGTTTGGCGCAAATTTTAAATAAATTGAAAAGAATTAAATAATTAAATAATAAATTTAAAAAAACCATTATGAAATAGTCTTAAACAAATTATGAAATAGTCTAAAATAAATATATATACAAACACATATAATACACATATAATTACAATAAAGACAAATAAATATTTACATATGCATATTTATATATATAAATACATATATGGATATGGATAACGTCACATATATTGCTCCGATCCCAATGTAAGATGCTATAGCACTTGAGGTATGGGAATCGGAAACAACGAAGGCACCACCAACACCCAGACCCGAGAAAATGTATAAAAATGGTTTTTCAACATTGAACCGACCGGGAATCGAACCCGGGACCTCGTGATGGCGTCACCTTGAAAACCACTGTTTACGCCACTCGTCCACGGAGGTCGTTATATATACATATTATAATAGGGGAGAAGTCATAAGAAATAGAAAATACAAGCCATTTGACGTCGAAAGGTGATTACTAATTAAGCTCTCTCTCGGCTCGTCTGTCTATGCCCATTAAAATCTAATTCTCACCTTGGCTGTTGATTCGAAACATTGTTTCTCTTCTGTAATTCGTCAATTGATCCTTCAAACCTCTTTCGGAGTCTGAATAGTCGCTAGAACTAGAAGACTGGCTGGAATTAAAAAAAAACTGTATTTTTCTTTGAACATCTGTGGAACTATTCTTTGCTACCTTCAACTGGTTTGTAACTGTATTATATAAAATAAATAAATCTCTTCACGCCATTCCCAATACAGGGCTAGACACAGGTCTTCTATAGACAATTAAGTCCTTTCGAGCCACCTTCCGCTGAAGACATTTTTCGGGACAACGCGACCCCGACATTTTGAAAAAACCATTGGTACGAGCCGACCACCTGGAGATCGAACTCCGGGTCTGAACTCCGGGGGGACCTAACGGAAGCCCGACCCAGGCGTCGGAACGAGCAAAGCGAACAATAGTGACTTTTTTTTTATAGAAGAGGGAGGCCAACGAGCAGGTGGCTCACGAGATGGTAAGTGATTACCGCCGCCCATGAAGACCCGCAATACCAGAGGCATAGCAGATGCGTTGCCGGCCTTAGACTGCCTCCCTCCCCCAGAATTGGGGAAGGGGTGTGTGGGCCTCCGGTTACCTGCACTCACCAGACGAAACGCAGAAGTTTGTTAGACTTCGACTTCACGCCGGTATTCTGTGAGGTCGTGGTACTTCCCCGGTCGAGCCGGCCCATTGATGCAACAGCGAAAACTGATGCGTGGCTCTACCACTGTTGTGTTGTCGCGCCTCTTTAGCGAAATTCACACAAGGCTCGCACATTGCGCGCCGCACGCGTGCAGCCTAAGTGCAGGCAGTTCCGTTCGCGTCTTTTCTTAGAATATTTTTCTATAAATTCACATTCTTCTATAAATTCTAAAGTTATAAAAGTCACGATAGCCGCGTGCTTGGGCGGTCGGGATTTCTTGTTTCTCTCGACTCGAAATTCCGACTACACAACCACTCGGCTATCGTGACTTGGGAATTGCGTGAAGGTAGTTTGCCGATATTCACAGGCAGCAATAGCCACTTCCCATCACGTGGGTTGTTAGTCGTCATAATCCAGAAAAGAGAAAGCAAGTAGAAATAGAGACGGAGAGCTTAAAAGAAATAAATAACATACTGTTTCTTTCCAAAGTAACGACTAAACTGCTCTAAAACCTCGGGATTTTGGATGTAGTATATCCTGTCGCCCATGGGCCTCTCCATCTCTTTTTTATACAGCATCTGATACTTGAAGTTCTTCTGCAGTAGACTTAAAAGTCTTTTGAGACGTGACACTTGTTCATCGGTCCGAGTTTCAGTTCGCAAAATGGGTTCTATGAAACAATAAGTTATGTCGTCACCAGTTTTTTAAATACCATGTTTATAAATCGATAAAGAATAATTCACATACATTGCTCAGATCCCAATGTAAGTAGTTAACTCAGCTAGCACTTATGTTTTGGAATCAGTACCACTGTTAGTGGTTTATGGTACCATAGATACACTTTCACTCAACATGCGTAACTGGGGAACCAGGGAGGATAAGAAGTGTACAGTACGTTCCATGATATTAATATTGTGCTATGATAGTAGCAATGTAAATAAGTTGACTCTATGGAAAACGATATATCAAGATAAATAGAGAATACACAACTATTTATCTCTTTTGAAATTCACGATTGCCGAGTGGTTGGGTGGTCGGAATTTCGAGTCAAAAGACCCAAGTTCGATCCCCAGGTGGCAGGCTCGTACCAATGGGTTTTTCAAAAACTTATGTACGAATTACATGGTTGGCTTGGACATAAAGACGGCGACGCGCTCACCACCTGTCAAATGTCTTTAATAAAAAATATCTTCGGTGGAAGGAGGATTTAAGAGACCTTATTGTTTTGACTAGACCCCTCTACCCCTATATTGAAAATTGCGTGAAGATATTTATATATTTTTATTTTTCATTTAAAAATGGCGTCATACTACTGACGTATTATATATTTGGCATACTACTCGGGGTGATGTTAGACGGAAATATAACAATTCAGTTCGGATCTATTCCAAATATCCGCTAGCGACAAGACGGAGTCGCGGTTTTGATTCCTGCAGTTGATTTTTTGATTTTCATTTATTTATGATAATAGATACTTGCTTTCATATTGTAATCCTTGTGATAATCCAACATAATGTTCCTCGTCTCTTTTACTATCTTCATCATAGCGATCATTCAGATATTGTATAACTTTAATTAGTTCTTTTCTATTTTCTATCGCCTTCGGATTCAGTTGTATATGCTTGAGATTTTTGTTTTCAATAGCAGATCTTTCCCAGCTGTGTTCGTTAGCAAATACTTCATTTATGATAAAAATAAAACCTGCAAAATCAAAATTATTACCAATATCACGATAGCCGACTGGTTGGGTGGTCGGAATTTCGAGTCAATAGACCCGAGTTCGATCCCCAGTTGGTAGGCTCGTACCAATGGGTTTTTCAAAAACTTATGTATGAATATCGTTGGCTTGGACATAAAGACGGCGACGGGCTCACCACCGGTCACGTTGTCCGGAAAATATCTTCGGTGGAAGGTGGGTCGAAGGGACTTAATTGTCTAGACTCGACCTCTGTCTACCCCTGTATTGGGAATTGCGTGAAGATATTTTTTTTTATTACCAATATCATCGAGTGATGAAGAAAAATATTTATTTCGTTATAAAACTGGTAGAAAATTCGGTAAAATATCCAGTAATAACAAACTGAACAAAAAAAATATCTTAACGCCCTATACTGACATAGACAGAGGTCTAAACAATTAAGTCCTTTCAACCCATCTTTCACCGAAGACATTTTAGAGACAACGTAACAGGTGGTGAGCCTGTCGCCATTTTAGATCTAAGCCAACGATATAAACGATATCCTATGTCAGCCAGTCGAGCAATGTCAGTAACGTTATTTCTGCTAAGGATGTCTTCATTGCGGATTCTATCTCGCAGAGAATTTTCGAATCTATAAACAGTAAATTCATTTAAAACCGAAAAAGAAATTGAGGCTTATAACATATTACATATTTTAGCATTATATAATTTATTATATATAATAAGTCACGATAGCCGAGTGGTAGGGTGGTCGGAATTTCGAGTCGAGAGAGAATTTTAAAGAAAATAGGTTGTCGAACCAAACGCAACGCAAAGGAATTATTTTAATTTATGTGGAAAACCAACACCTAAACTGTAACAGGTTTTCCCTTATAGAAACTGTTTAAGAGTCATGATAGCCGTGTGGTAGGGTGGTCGCAATTTTGAGTCAAGAGACCCTAGTTCCATCACCAGGTGACAGGCTCGTACTAAAAACTTATGTACGAATTATATAGTAGGCTTGGACATAAAAATAGCGACGGGCTCACCCGTCCAAGTGTAAACGTGACAGGTGGTGAGCCACCTGTCACAATGTTGTATTATTTCTATGCTCATTGTAATATATCTAGTTATTAGCATTATCTCTAGCAACCTTGAACCTCCCTCATGCAGTCTCGGCAATCTCGCACATGGAAATGGTGCAAGTAAATTTCTATACTGTGTTATACTGTACAGTATGTTATTTATATGCTTTCAATTACGAGCTTACAATCATAATTGCACATAGTTTAGCGTTTTCATGGGGTATGTCGCTTCAGTCAGCGCTAGATAAAATAAATAGTAGAGATCCCAAAATAGATCCTTAAGGTACGCCTCTGTCTAAGTATACGCTTGCATTTCTAAACAATATTTGTTTCTTAAACTTTCTACATTCTAACGAGCTCCGACAAATGGAGTGGACTTTGATGACGATAAAAGAGACAAGAGCGGTCGCTTACTCTCTTTCTATAGAGTTGAAAATATGTGTAAGGCTACTGCTTAGTTCATTCTCTACGTCTACAATTTTATTACAAATAATGTGCTCACCAAAAGCGTATAAAGTTGTAATGTACATTTTTATCTAAAACCCGTCACACAGCGCTCCTATATTTTCTTTAGTATTCATAAAATACAGATTGTTTCTTTTATTGTTGAAGCGTAATGGAAACTTTAACGGCCAGTGATATTTAACACATAAATAAAACTAGGATAGACCTATGACTTTCCCCAGTGATTTTAGTCAATAAAGAAAGCATTGTAAAAAAATTAAGTTTTTTTAAGAAGTAATAAATACTACGAATCGCAAACACCATTAGGTAGTAGTACTTCTGTTAACCACTCCCACTAAACTGCAATGCTTATTTAAATTTGGAGTTGGTTTATGACAATAGTCGAATGGCGTACCCGTACCTACGACGTTACGTTTCGCAGTCCGCACCCCAAACCACCAAGATGTTGTCGCTTTACACCGCGATAAAGGTGCGATTTGTTGATAAAAGCAGATACTAAGTTCCTTTGTAGTCTTTTATCCACAATGTAGATCAAATGTTTATTATTTTGCGATTTTATTGAACTTTTGACTTATAATTACAAGTCACGATAGCCGAGTGGTTGGGTGGTCAGAGTTTCGAGTCAAGAGACCCGAGTTCGATTCCCAGGTGGCAGGCTTGAACCGATGGGTTGTTTAAAACTTATGTACGAATTAATATTATTGGCTTGGACATGAAGGCGGCGACGGGCTCACCACCTATCACGTTATCCCGAAAATATCTTCGGTGAAAGGTGGGTCGAAGGGACTTAGTTGTCTAACTTAGACTTCTGTCTACTCCTGTAGTGGGAATTGCGTGAAGATATTTATTATTTTTATATCTTATTTATAATTACAAGTTATGATAGCTGTGTGGTTAGATGATCGGAATCGAGGCAAAAGACCTGAGTTCGATCCCCAAGGCTCGTAATGGCATACTTTCCAGGTCACGAACACCCAACCTAGCGGGTTAAAATAATTTTTACGCAGATACCACACGTCGTGAAGATATAGCTTTGCATTTGTTACGGCCACTAACAACATCTATGAGAGCGGACGCCCTCTGTCGTCTTTATGAATAGAACGAGAAAGAATTAGTTGTAAAAAGCTTCAGCACAATCAGTCTTCCAAAAGTCTAACAGGTTTACATATAACATTATAATTTCTAATTACATTGTTTGAGATCGAAAATTAAACGTTTCATTTGAACCGTAGACCTAGGTTTGCGTCTGTATTAAGATTTATATTTGTCCTTTACCTTTGTATTAAAATAAACATCAATGATAAGACAACATGAGAATTTAATTAATTGCTTTAAATTTGCACTTGTTTCAACGAATACTTCACTTAAGTGAATAATTTATTATAAAATGTAATATTATAAAACGAAGATGTAATTCTGTGTGTGCGTTTGTTAATATACATAATATGAAAAAGTCACTATAGCCGAGTGGTTGGGTGGTCGGATTTCGCGTAAAGAGTTCGATCCTCTGGTGATAGGCTCGATAGGTACCAATGGGTTTTTCAAAAACTTATGTACGAATTATATCGACTGACACACAAAAAGGGAGGCAACGAGCAGGTGGCTCACGTGATGGTAAGTGATTACCGCCGCCCATGAACACCCGCAATACCAGAGGCTTAGCAGATGCGCTGCCTCCCTTAGAATGCCCCCCCCCATAATTGGGGGCGGAGGGTGTGTGGGCCACCGGTTACCTGCACTCACCAGACGAAACGCAGAAGTTTGTAAAGACTTCTACTTTACGCCGGTATTCTGTGAGGTCGTGGTACTTCCCCGGTCGTGCCGGCCCATTCATGCAACAACAAAAGTTGATGCGTGGTTCTACCACTGTAATCTTTTAAAATTATGTATTGTCCACCATACAAATTGTAATATTTTATTCTTGGAGTCGAAGCTGCCATATACTTTTCACCAAGACTAGGGCGGACTAAATGCCTGATGGCATTCTCAACCAGTCAAAGTATTGTAGCTCCGTGTAGTCCGTTCATCGTAGCCCTTTAGGGGTCACAATAAATAATAAGTAAAATGTAACTAAAGATAATAAATTTTGAAGCTGCGAGACTCAACAGTCTAGTTAGCAATGACCCTGTTTTCTAAGTTAAGGGTTGCGGATTCAAATCCCGCTGTGGGCAAACATTTGTGTAAATAAGTATAAGCATTAATAAATATATACATATATAATTTAGACAGGAACAACATCACATACATTGCTCCGATCCCAATGTAATATGCTAAAGCACGCTAAAATCGTAAACAACGAGGGCACCACAAACACCCAGACCCGAGAAAATGTAGAAAAAGTGGTTATTTTACATTAACCCGACCGGCAATCAAACCGGAACCTCGAGATGGCGACACCTTTAAAACCGGTGTTTACGCCACTCGTCCACGGAGGTCGTCAATAATATGAATGCTTCTCGAAGCATGGATTTTTATATGTACATATAAATAATATTTATCTATGTAAATATTTATGTTTGTAAATCGACTTTATCTTTAAACTTAGAAGGCGACAGGCTAATCAACTATCACGTTGTCCGACATAGACTCTTGTGTAGTCGTCAACGCTGGAGTCAAAAAGGACTTAATGGTTAAGACCTCGGTCTACCTCAGTATTAGGTGATGTTGCGTTATGATAAAGAAAAAAATGGACAGGTCCACGCATATCCACTACAATTCGCTAGTGACATAAATAAGTCACCTTCCAGATTGTCAATATATAAACTGCATTCACCATCCACTGAAATAATCTATTAATTCACGACTTTCACCGACTGTGCAGCGGATAAACAATGAATACGTTTGCTTCGAGTATTTTAATGCTTTTGATTATGGTAAGTAACTATGTCAATTATTAAAAAAAAAAAACTATTTATATATTTTTGTTATTTATTTTATTTTTAAAGATTGGCGAACGAAAATTAGACTCATAATCACGTAACGGTGAAAGAGCTGGCTGATATTTGATTAAATAATCAAATATCAGCCAGTATCCGGTATGCAAGCTGATTGCATCAAAACCGCTGCGGCTCGTCATCGATCTCGTTAGTTTACGTCTAGTTTCTTCGAAATCATATTCCCCCAAATGCTTTTATTACTTATCTCTTAGTCGTCTCTTACGATAAGCACTGAAAGAAAGGGGGTGGTATTCTTACGCCAATTTACCACAAATGGGCCTTCCATACTTATTTATCTTCACGCATAATGACTAATTGAGTAGCCAGTGAGAACAAATCGCCAAGTGTCACGATCCTTACCATACATCTTTTGCGTATTTCAAATTTGTCATTTTCTTTATACATGCACGAGTAGGTATCAGTAGGTATCTACTAAGAATGGAATGTTTCATGCCGTTAATTACAAAAGGTCTTTGTACCCTTCAAATTGGAACACAACACGTGTAACACTGCTATTCAGCCGCAGAATTAGACAAGAGAGTGCTACTGACTTAGATTACTCCATGGCAGAGAAGAAGAAACTTTATTCGTTCGGTTTCGTCTTATGCCGTCATCCATTTCTATCAATAATAAAAAAACTTTTAAAAAAATATCTCCGCGCAATTCCTAATACAGTGTTGGACAGAGGTCTAGTCTAGACAATTAAGTCCCTTCGACCCACCTACCACCGAAGATATTTTCGGGACAACGTGACAGGTGGTGAGCCCCTCGCCGTCTTTGTGTGAAAGCCAACCATTTAATTCGTACATAGGTTTCTGAAAAAACCCATTGGTACGAGCCAGCCACCTGGGGATCGAACTCGGGTCTCTCGACTCGAAATTCCGACCACCCAACCACTCGGCTATCTATCAATATCTATCAATCATCAATTGTTTTATTTTTCAATCCAGATTTAAAGTAAAATATCTTCCATTTCAGGTCAGCTTGGCTCTAAGCATGAGAATCCCTGCCTCACTATGTTAGTATCTTTTTAAATAATACTGTCACTATTTACTTAATGTGTTTGACTTATGCCTCTCTGCCATGAATTCTTTTTCTCTCCTGCCATGAATTTTTTTTAACCTCTTTTTAGTTCCCCTTTGTGTTAAGCTCTACGCTTTTTTTCTCGACAAAAGTTTTTTTCTTTATCGTTATTTATTTGAAGTTATCGATAATTGTTTTTTTTAGTTCAGCTAGTTACAAAACTATTTTAAACGAATATTTGTTGTTAATGCGTCGAGTGAAATCTATTTATTTCAAAATAATTTCTGAATCGACGACGATCTTCTTGGATGAGTTCGATTCCCGGACGGGTAAACGTACAAAAACCATTTTTTCTACATTTTCTCGGGGAGCGTGATACTATTATTTTATTATATTCGACTCCATAGCACGCGAGCTCTAGCTACTTACTCGTGCTTTGGGATCACTGTAACTTATAATGTCTCTATTTATGCATTTATTAATTTTGAAATAATATCTTCACGCTATACCTAATACAGGGGTAGACAGAGGTCTCGACAATAAAGCATTTTCGACCCACCTTCCACCGAAGACCTTTTTAGGGACACCGTGACAGGTGATGAGCCCGCCACCGTCTTTTTGTCCAAGCCAACGATATAAATCGTACATAAGTTTTCAAAAAACCCAGTGAAACTAGCCTTGGGATCGTACTCGGGGTTTCGTGACTCGAATTCCAATCACCCAACCACTCGGCTTTTGTGATTTTTTTATTAATTTTCATTTACTATTTGCCGAATACAACATGGAAGCTGGAATTAACGAGAGCGATGACATCCAAATACCCAACGTACCATCTCGCTTGCCGCCACCACACCACAGTGGGTGGTCGGAATTTCGAGTCAAAAGACCCGAATTCGATCCCCAGGTGGCAGACTCGTACCGATGGGTTTTTCAAAAACTTGTGTACTAATTATAACGTTGGCTTGGACATAAAGACGGCGACGGGCTCGCCACCTGTCACGTAGTCCCGAAAATGTCATCGGTGGAAGGTGGGTTGAAGAGACTTAATTGTCTAGACAAGACCTCTGTCTACCCCTGTGTTGGGAATTGCGTGAAGATTTCATTTGTATTTATTTTATAATGGCCTGTAAAAATCCACTACAGAATATATGCCTCTTCCGTAAGGGAAGGTATGCAAATAGCCACGCTTGGCAAGCGGATTGGCGATTGCAGTGCTAGTCACCTGCAACTTAAAGGCTGCTGTCCGTCCATGGTGTGCTGAATTTTTGATCTAATACTTTTAAAGATAATTATCCTACCGTTTGTGGGCAGCCATTGTATTTTTCCCTTTGTCACCAGTTACGGCAACCACGGGAAGAAAGGAGGTTGATGTAATTTTACGCCGCAAACATACGGAAATTATTTTAGAATTAAAGAAAAAAAAGAAAGAAAGCAATTTTATTTGGCACGTGCAACAAATACTCTAACATTAAGTAGTAATATGTATTAATTAGTTACAACAAAAACAAAAAAGTTACGAAAATATCTTCGGTGGCAGGTGGGTCACAGGGACTTAATTGTCTGTCTACGCCTGTATTGGGAATTGCCTGAAAATATTGATTTATTTATTTTATTTACAACAAATATATACATTGAAATGATAAAACAGGACATTCATTGACACTCGTTGTTTATAGATATGGTAATAATTTTACCTTAACACATTTTGCCGTGTGGCATCGACGAAATAACTTACGAACTACCATTCTTCCTCTAATGGGGTAAGAAGCGACTATGGGAAAAGTTAGGCATTTGTAAATGGTGTCTTAGTCTTATATAATTTATATTCTATGCTTATTTATTTAAATTTGAACTTTCAATTCCAGATTTCTGACTTCTAACAAGAAGTTTAAATCGAGTAATAAAGAAAAAATAGAAATTAAAATGAAATAAAACAAATTTCGCTCTTAATTCCTCTTTTATTTAAGGTACCTGCAGACGAGAAAGAGAAGAGAAAGAGAAGAGAAAGAGAAAGGTAGAGAGAGAGAGAAAGAGAGTCAGAGTAAACGAGCCAATTGAATAGTGAAGAGACAACAATCAACAACACTGGCACACTCATTTCTTCAGATTATTTCTTCGATGTGCAGGATTTCTTGAGGTTCAGTTCCTTCATCGCGTAATTATATCATCATCATAACTTTAAAGGCCATTACAGAACAAAGGCCACTTCGGTACGCGAAGAGTTTGCTAAGATCACCATGCTTGGCAAGCGGATTGACGATTACAATAACAGAAAAGGATACCTTAGCACCGTTAGCAAGTCGTTTCGACCCACCTTTTCACCGAAGATATTTTCGGGACAACGTGACAGTTAGTGAGCCTGTCGCCATCTTATGTCAAAGCCAACGATATGAAACGTATATAAGTTTTGTAAAAACTCATTGCTACGAACCTAACGCCTGGGGATTGATGGGAGTCTCTCGACTCGGATTCTGATCACCCACTCGGTTATCGTAACTTCATATATAAGTTTTCTTTAATATCCAACGGAAATATTTAGCTCACAATTTTTTTAATTTTTTCTGGTCACACGTTCTTTGACGGTGACAAGAACAACTACTAGCAACACTATTGAAAATATTTTTTTTGTGTTCACGCATTTTCCCGTTACTGGGGTAGACAGAGGTCTAGACAATTAAGTCCTTTTACCGAAGCCTATTTGGGACAAAATGACAGGTGGTGTCCTTATCGCAGTTTAAATTTCCAAGCTAAATGTACAATATAATTACATTCATATTTAGTTTGATAAATATTCGTATATACATGTAAACATACATGAGTTGTGTTTATAGTCGTGTTTATATAATAGTCGTAGTGTTAGTTATATAGTAGTCGTGTTTACTCCATCGCCATCTATGAGAGTAGTCTTTATGAAAAGAACTAGAAAGAATCCGTTGAAAGAAGCTTCAGCGCAATCAGATTCCAAACGTCTAACAGGCGATACATATTTTAAGAACTATTGTAATTTCTTATTAAATTGTTTGAGATCGAAAATTAAACGTTTAATTTGAACCGTAGACTTACGTTTGTATCTGTATTAAAATTAATGTTTGTCCTTTACTTTCGTATTAAAATAAACATCAATGATGAGACATCACGAGAATTTAATTAATTGTTTTAATTTGCACCTGTGTCAACGAATACTTTACTGAAGTACCTAATATTATGAAACGAAAATGTAATTCTGTGTGTGCGTTTATTAATATTCATAATATGAAAAATCAGCATAGCCGAGTGGTCGGGTGGTCGGAATTTCGAGTCAAGAGACCTGAGTTACTCCAGGTGGAAGGCCTGTACTAATGGGATTTTCAAAAACTTCGGTGGAAGGTGAGTCGAAGAGACTTTATTGTCTAGACTAGACCTCTGTCTTGACCCCTGTATTGGGAATTGCCTGAAAATATTGATTTATTTATTTTATTTACAACAAATATATACATTGAAATGATAAAACAGGACATTCATTGACACTCGTTGTTTATAGATATGGTAATAATTTTACCTTAACACATTTTGCCGTGTGGCATCGACGAAATAACTTACGAACTACCATTCTTCCTCTAATGGGGTAAGAAGCGACTATGGGAAAAGTTAGGCATTTGTAAATGGTGTCTTAGTCTTATATAATTTATATTCTATGCTTATTTATTTAAATTTGAACTTTCAATTCCAGATTTCTGACTTCTAACAAGAAGTTTAAATCGAGTAATAAAGAAAAAATAGAAATTAAAATGAAATAAAACAAATTTCGCTCTTAATTCCTCTTTTATTTAAGGTACCTGCAGACGAGAAAGAGAAGAGAAAGAGAAGAGAAAGAGAAGAGAAAGAGAAAGGTAGAGAGAGAGAGAAAGAGAGTCAGAGTAAACGAGCCAATTGAATAGTGAAGAGACAACAATCAACAACACTGGCACACTCATTTCTTCAGATTATTTCTTCGATGTGCAGGATTTCTTGAGGTTCAGTTCCTTCATCGCGTAATTATATCATCATCATAACTTTAAAGGCCATTACAGAACAAAGGCCACTTCGGTACGCGAAGAGTTTGCTAAGATCACCATGCTTGGCAAGCGGATTGACGATTACAATAACAGAAAAGGATACCTTAGCACCGTTAGCAAGTCGTTTCGACCCACCTTTTCACCGAAGATATTTTCGGGACAACGTGACAGTTAGTGAGCCTGTCGCCATCTTATGTCAAAGCCAACGATATGAAACGTATATAAGTTTTGTAAAAACTCATTGCTACGAACCTAACGCCTGGGGGATTGATGGGAGTCTCTCGACTCGGATTCTGATCACCCACTCGGTTATCGTAACTTCATATATAAGTTTTCTTTAATATCCAACGGAAATATTTAGCTCACAATTTTTTTAATTTTTTCTGGTCACACGTTCTTTGACGGTGACAAGAACAACTACTAGCAACACTATTGAAAATATTTTTTTTGTGTTCACGCATTTTCCCGTTACTGGGGTAGACAGAGGTCTAGACAATTAAGTCCTTTTACCGAAGCCTATTTGGGACAAAATGACAGGTGGTGTCCTTATCGCAGTTTAAATTTCCAAGCTAAATGTACAATATAATTACATTCATATTTAGTTTGATAAATATTCGTATATACATGTAAACATACATGAGTTGTGTTTATAGTCGTGTTTATATAATAGTCGTAGTGTTAGTTATATAGTAGTCGTGTTTACTCCATCGCCATCTATGAGAGTAGTCTTTATGAAAAGAACTAGAAAGAATCCGTTGAAAGAAGCTTCAGCGCAATCAGATTCCAAACGTCTAACAGGCGATACATATTTTAAGAACTATTGTAATTTCTTATTAAATTGTTTGAGATCGAAAATTAAACGTTTAATTTGAACCGTAGACTTACGTTTGTATCTGTATTAAAATTAATGTTTGTCCTTTACTTTCGTATTAAAATAAACATCAATGATGAGACATCACGAGAATTTAATTAATTGTTTTAATTTGCACCTGTGTCAACGAATACTTTACTGAAGTACCTAATATTATGAAACGAAAATGTAATTCTGTGTGTGCGTTTATTAATATTCATAATATGAAAAAATCAGCATAGCCGAGTGGTCGGGTGGTCGGAATTTCGAGTCAAGAGACCCGAGTTACTCCAGGTGGAAGGCTCGTACTAATGGGATTTTCAAAAACTTCGGTGGAAGGTGAGTCGAAGAGACTTTATTGTCTAGACTAGACCTCTGTCTTGACCCCTGTATTGGGTATTGCGTAAAGATATTTTTTTAGATCAACGTTTGTATACAGTTTATTGCACCGTTTCAGGATTTGTTTCAGAACAAATATCACTTTTTACACTGATTAAAAAGATTAACAAGTTAAAGTATTTATCGAACAAGTTAAAGTATATACTCGTATGTACCGTTTGTACGAGGAGGGATCAATAGTAGTGAGAATGAGAGAGAAAATAAAGACTATTGATAAATTAATAATTTATTGTTCTACATAGTCTCCGAGGCTCTCTACACACCGAGTTTAGCGCTTTTCGAAGACTTCAACCCCTTTCAAAAAAAAAATGTTTTGTCTTGGTCCTGCAAAAAGCTCTACACGGCATCCACCACCTCGTTATCTTCTTCTTACCTGTTTCCCCTTCAGTTTTCTTTCAAGTAGGGGAACAGATAAAAATCGCTGGGCGCCAGATCTGGTGACTAAAGGGGGTGGTCAACCAATTTGAAGCCAGCTTACAGCATAGCAGAATAGCAGTCGAATAGCAGAATAGCAGCCATCGCAACTGCCGACCTCTGGATTTAATGCCTGATGGCATACTCTACCTTGACTGGTAGATAATGCCATCAGTATTTATCGGCCCATTGTAGCCCTTTAAGTGTCACAATAAATAATAAATAAAAAAGTAAAAATAATAAATTTTAAAACTGCGAGACCCAATTGCCTAGTTAGCAATGACCCTGTTTTCTAAGGCAAGGGTTGCGGATTCAAATTCCACTTGGACAAACATTTGTGTAAACAAGTGTAATCATTAATAAACAAATACTTATATAATATTTTATATATGTATATACCTATATACATATATAATATAGATTGGGACAACATCACATACATTGCTCCGACCCCAATGTAAGATGCTAAAGCACTTGAGGTGTGGTAATTGGAAACAACGAAGGCACCACAAACACCCGGACCCGAAAAAATGTAGAAAAAGTGGTGTTTCTCAATGACGCGACCGGGAATTGAACCTGGGACCTCGAGATGGCGACACCTTGAAAACCAGGTTTTAACACACTCATCCACGGAGGTCATCAATAATATGAATGATTCTTCTCGAAGCATGGATTTTTATATTAATAATATTTATCTATGTAAATATTTATGTTTGTAAGTCGATTGTATCATTGGTTTGGACACTTAGAAGGCGTCAGGCCAATCGACTATCACGTTGTCCGATATAGACTATGGTGAGGTCGTCGCCGCTGTAGTCGAAAGGACTTTACGACTGAACGATTTACGTTTAAATCTCCCTACCTTAGTTTTTATTACGCAATTTTATTGATTTTTAAAGCATATTTATGCTGAACTTTTATGTGATTAATTTCTTTTTCTCCACTCATACTTAATTTAATCTCTACCTCAGTATTAGGTAATGCTGCGTTATGATAAAGAAAAAAAAATAGACCGGTCCACGCATATCCACTGCAATTCGCTAGTGACATAAATAAGTCACCTTCCCGATTGTCAATATATAAACTGCATTCACCATCCAATGCAATAATCTATTAATTCACGACTTTCACCTACTGTAGAGCGGATAAACAATGACTACGTTAGCTTCGTGTATTTTGATGTTTCTGCTTATGGTAAGTAACTATGTCAATTATTTAAAAAAACTAGTTTTGTTTTTAATTTATTTTTAAAGATTAGCGAACGAAAATTATACTCATACTCACGTAATGGTCAAAGGCTGTTTAATCAAATAACGGCCAGTATTCGGTATTCAAGCTCATGACAACAAAACCGCTGCGGCTCGTCATCGATCTGGTTAGTTTATGCCTAGTTCTTTCGAAATGATATTACCTCAAATTTTTTTACTTATCACTTAGTATTCTCTTACGATAAACACTGAAAGAAAGGGGGTGGTATTCTTACGCTGTTTCCACAAATGGGCCTTCCTTACTTAATTATCCTCACGCATAGTGCCTGAGTACCCAGAGAGAACAAATCGCCAAGTGTCACGATCCTTACCATACATCTTTTGCGTATTTCAATTTCGTAATTTTCTTTATACATGCACGAGAGGTATCCCGGTACTACTGACATCGAGGAATTTGCTCTCATGGTCTTCGTAAGCTAGTTCTGATACTGATGATACTGATCCACCACTCCACAAGGATGTGAAAAGTAGGATGAGAAACGAAATAAGTATTTCAGCCCATAGCACCTGAAAACCATTTAAACAGAATCTGCAGTTGGGTGGTACTCCCGACTACTAAGAATGGAACGTCTCATGCCGTTAATTACAAAAGGTCTTTGTGACCTTCAAACTGGAACACAACACGTGTTACACTTCTATTCAGCGGCAGAATTAGACAAGAGAGTGCTACTGACTTAGATAACTCCATAGCAGAGAAGAAAAAACTAACTTATTCGTTCAGTTTCGTCTTATGCCGTCATCCATTTCTATCAATCATCAATTGTTTTATTTTTCAATCCAGTTTTAAAGTAAAATATCTTCTTTTTCAGGTCAGCTTGGCTGTAGGCCTGATATTCCCTGCCTCTCTATGTTAGTATCTTTTTAAATAATACTGTCACTTTTTGTTTATTTAATGAGTTTGACTTATGCCTCTCTGCCATGAAATCTTTTTCTCTCCTGCCATGAAAATATAAACATTTTAATAACCTCTTTTTAGTTTCCTTTGCTTACGCTCTACGCTTTTTTTCTCGACAAAAGTTTTTTTTTCATAATCGTTATTTATTTGAACTTAGCGAAATTTGTTTTTTTAGTTCGGCTAGTTACAAAAGTATTTTTAAAGAATATTTGTTGTTAATGCGTGCGTTTTAATGACTTATTAATTAATTTTCATTTACTATTTGCTGAATACACCATGGAAGCTGGAATTAACGAGAGCGATGATATCCAGATACCCAACGTACCATCTCGCTTACCACGGCTCATGGAATACGAATAAAGATTCCAGTTTTTCTACTATTCAGGTAATTTACTTCATCGTCATCATAATGGCCTGGATCCAAAAGTCACGAAAGCCGAGTGGGTGGTCGAAATTTCGAGTCAAAAGACCCGAATTCGATCCCCAGGTGGCAGGCTCGTACCGATGGGGTTTTCAAAAACTTGTGTACGAATTATATCGTTGGCTTGGACATAAAGACGGCGACGGGCTCACCAGATGTCACGTAGTTCCAAAAATATCATCGGTGGAAGGTGGGTTGAAGAGACTTAATTGTCTAGACTAGACCTCTGTCGACCCCTGTGTTGGGAATTGCGTGAAGATATTTATTTTTATATTTATTTTATAATGGCCTTTAAAAGTCCACTGCAGGACATGTGCTTCAAAGTTTGCCAAAATAGCCACGCTTGGCAAGCGGATTGGTGACCGCAGTACTAGTCACCTCCACTTTAATTAGCACACGCAGGACGGGCTGCTGCCCGTCATCGGTGTGCTGAATTTTTGTTCTAATATTTTTAAAGATAATTATCCAACCGTTTGTGGGCAGCCATTGTATTTTTCCCTTAGTCACCTGTAACCATACGGAAATTATTTTAGAATGAAAAAAAAGAAAGAAAGCGAGTTTTTTTGCGAAAGCAACAAATACACTAACATTAAGTAGTAATATATATTAACACAAAAATATTTCATTAAAGTCACAAAAATATCTTCGGTGGAAGGTGGGTGAAAGGGACTTAATTGTGTTGACGTCTATCTACCTCTGTTTTGGGAATTGCTTGAAGATATTTTTATTTATTTTATTTACAACAAAATATACATTGAAATAATTAAACAGGACATTCACTCGTTGTTTATAGATATGGTAATAATTTTACCTTAACATATTTTGCCGTGTGGCACCTACGAAATAACTCACGAACTACCATTCTTCCTCTAGTGTGGTAATAAGCGACTAAGGGAAAAGTTAGGCATTTGTAAATGGTGTCTTAGATAATTAAAAGGTGTCTTAGTCTTATATAATTTATATTCTGAGCATATTTATTTAAATTTCAACTATCAATTCCAGATTTGTGACTTCTATCAAGAGTAATAAGGAAAACCAAAGAAATAAAACAAATTTCACTCTTAATTCCTCTTTTATTTAAAGTACCTGAAGACAAGAAAGAGAAGAGAAAGAGAAGACAGAGAAAGAGAAAGGTAGAGAGAGAGAGAGAGAGAGAGAAGGTCAGAGTAAATGAACCAATAGAATAGTGAAAAGTCAAGAATCAAAAACACTGGCACTTATTTCTTCAGATTATTTCTTCGATGTGCAGGATTACCTCATGTTCACTTCCTTCATCGCGTAGCTATATCATCATCATAACTGTAAAGATCATTACAGAACAAAGGCTACTTCGGTACGCGAAGAGTTTGCCAAGATCACCTTGCTTGGTAAGCGGATTGACGATTACAATACCAGACACGTTATACCTTAGCATCAAAGTCGTACTTAATTTAAGTCTAGTACGGCAGTGTGGTAGGTTTGGTCAAGTTTCACATAATCAGTATTTTTCCATGTCCGCACAAACGCTTTATGGGTCATTTGATATTTTTAATGACATCAAAGTTTAAAAAATAATTCTTATTATCGATATTAATCGTATATAAGTTTTGTAAAAACTCTGGTACTACCCTACAACTTGGGGATCGAACTCGGGTCTCTCTAATCGAATTCCGATCACCCAACCACTCGGCTATCGTGACTTCAAAAATATAACAGAATAGTTAACAGTCCGGCAGGATATCAATTTAAGTAACAACAGTTTTAATTTATTAAATAACATGTTCTTTGATTAGCAAAAATAGAACACTATTTAAAAATATGTTTTTATGTGTTCACATATTTTCCCATTACTGAGGTAGACAGAGGCCTAGACAACAAGCCTATTTGGGACAAAATTACTGGCGTTGTCCTTATTGCAGTTTAACTGTCCAAGCTAAAGGTACAATTTAATTACATACATACTTACATTGATAAATATTCGTATGTACATATAAATATACATGACTCGAGTACAAACGGTCAAATTCATCACACACATGATTGCTGATTGCTGGACTCGAACCCGCTGTTAAACATAATAATTACACTGTATGTATAATTATTACTTTTAACAGCATACATACATATCGGCCTGCTAAAGTTCACCGCAGGACATAGGCCTCTCCCTTAGGCAGGATTTGCCATAATCGCCACGCTTGGCAAGCCAATTTGCGATCGCATTACCAGACCACTCGCACCTCAGACGCTGCTGCCCATCTTCAGTCTGATAATTTTGGTCAGATATTTTTAAAGAAGGTTATCCCGCCATCTATCGGAAGCCATAACGATTTTCAAGGCTGGCGACTAAGGGAAAAGTCGCCTCTTACGAAATCCACGGGAAGAATTGAAGTGACAATATCCTTACGCCGGCAATCGGATAAGTGTAATAAATATGATGAGAATTTATATTTGATTAGAATTTGTATTTGCCATTGAGACGAGCGGTCCGTGGCGTCCTCGGGCGATGCAATTCCTAAAGTAATTGTATGTGCGACTGGATATAGCCGCTGGTGACAAGAGGGCTGGTTAGGTTCTTTAGGTTCTACTCTACCCATACAACGTGAAAATGCAGCCAGCGTTCATGGTACCATGTCACGATGAGTAAGGCTATACGATTATTGTAGTTTTCAATTACAATTACTTTCAATGACTTCCGCTCTCGCTCCCTCTCCCGCACCCTCACACGCACCCACACCCGCTCTCGCATTCGCATCCGCTCTCGCTCCCGCACTCGCGCGCACGCCCGCACCAGCACCCACACCTGCACTTGCCCCCGTTCTCGAATCCGCTCCCGCTCCCGCATCCGCACCCGCTCCTATTCCCGCACCCCCGCATCCGCTTCCGCACTCGTATCCACATCTGCTCCCACTCTCGCATTCACACCCGCTACGCGTCTGTTGGTGTGAATCTTCGTCGCACCGCACCCGGCATCTGGCATCTGCACCAACTTTCTCCCGCACTGGCATCCGTTCTCGCTCCCGCTCTCGCTCCCTCTCCTGCACCGTCACACGCACCTACGCCCGCTCTCGCATTCGCATCCGCTCTCGCTCACGCACCTGCTTTCACACCCACACCCGCTCTCGCTCCCGCACTCACACCCGCTCCCGCATTCACTTCCGCTCCCGCTCTCGCATCCGCACCCGCCCCCGCTCCTACCCGCATCTGCACCCGTTGTCACTCCCGCTCCTCCATCCGCTTCCTCTTCCTCATCCTCACCTGCTCTGGCACGCGCTCCCGCACTCACACCCGCTCCCGCATTCACTTCCGCTCCCGCTCCCGCATTCACTTCCGCTCCCGCTCCCGCATTCACTTCCGCTCCCGCTCCCGCATTCACTTCCGCTCCCGCTCCCGCATTAACAACCATTTTCGCATACGCACCCGCCCTCGTACCCGCATTTACCCCTGCTCCCGCATCCACACACGCTTCCGTTCCCTCTCCGCCAGCATCCACACCCACTTATTTAATAAAATTTATTTAGTCTACGTTTTATAACGAGCCAAGTTATATTCTGTACTCTTCCGTGGGTCATACTGATATTTGTGCGAATTTATTTGCAAAAGTTACTCGCTATTTTTTATAATTGAATATTACTCATACGTAGGCAGCGGATTGGCGATCGCAGTACCACACCTCACCTCAGACGCTGCTGCCAATCTTCGGTCTGATTATTTTGGTCTGACATTTTTAGAGATGGTCATACTGGCGGTATCTCTGTATATAACCTATCGATTGCCATTAGGATATTCTAGACTCTTTCCCTTAATTGCCTCTTTCTATAGTAAAATTTATGTTTTTACTGTAAAATGTTCATATTAACATTAATGTATTTTCGATCAAACACGAGCATGGTTAGTTCGAAATAACGTGTTGCAGTTTCATTGATTTTATATTCTATGCTGTACTTAGTACTTCCTGTCACTGTCATGTCTATTGCCAGGCTGTATGGCGCAATTCCCTTGCCTGCTCTCCCGAGCGAATAATAAAAACATTTTAACTGTCAATCTTGGTTGTTGACATCTAGTCTAATGTAAACAATGTAGTTTTGTTTTTATAGTTGTATATAAAGAAGACAATTTTCATTACTATAATGAAATAACGATAATGATCTGAACTTTTATATTTATTGTATACCATTAAAGTAATAAAGGCCCTATTTTGTTAAAATGGATGAAGCAATGCAAGACAGTCCAATTTTTGTGGACGTAAGCCGAGAGCAAGTCCCGGAAGAGATCACACGGGATTCTAAATCCAAATATAAAGAAGACGACGATGAGAATGATCAGGAGTTAGTATGTTTAATAGTAAATCAATATTAGCAATAAGTCAGACCTAGTTGAAGCTCTTTGTATCGTGTTGTATCGATGTTCGAATTTTAGTAAGTAGTTACCAAAACTGAATATTTCAGCAAATATATAAAAACAAAAACACAAAAGAAAACATCTTCACGCAATCCCCAATACAGGGGTAGACAGAGATCTAGTCTAGACAAGTTCCTTTGACCCCGAAAATATCTTCCACCGAAGATATTTTCGGGACAACGAGACAGGTGGTGAGCCCGTCATCGGCTATGTCCAAGCCAACGATATAATTCGTACATAACGTATTTTTTGAAAAACCTATTGGTATGAGCCTACCACCTGGGGATTGAACTCGGGTTCGTAATTCCGACCACCCAACCACTCGGCTATCATGACTTTTTAGCAAATATGTAGTTATGAAATGTACAGTGCTTTTCTTAAATACGATTAAGCAGCTATTAGTGCACTTGAGAAGTGACCTTAGTATACAGAGAAGCTTAGCCCCGTGTACCGCAACCGGTGGCACGGGCTGCTGTGTCTCTCTCTCTCTACACCTCTATACATGCCTTGATTCCGGAGGTTGTTAGTAATACCATTATTTAACAGATATTTGTTGAATTAACCAAGTCTAGATATGATGCTTGTTCAAATAATTCATTCATTATAGATGGGTTTGTCAAATAGAATCGATGGCCAACTTTCAATATCTTCATTTAATTTTTTATGTTAGATTTATCATTTGTTAATATTTTATTACTAAAAAAAGTAAAAAGTCATGATAGCTAAAGAGTGGTGGGGTGATCTGATATTGAGTCATGACCTGAGGTTAGAACTTGGATGAAGTTGGCAGGCTCATACCAAAAGGAATTTTTCAAAACTTGTGCATATTTTACCTGGCTCACCAACTTAATATTGTTTATTGGCCCAGAAAGGACTTAATTGTCAAGTGTAAGACCTCTGTCTACCCCAGTATTGGGAGTGGAGTGAAGATATAGCTTTTTTATCTTCTTCATGCATAATGGGATAGCACATCCAGAAACACTGGAACGGCCACATAACACACAGACCTGACAGTCATTGGGTAAGAAATGTTATCAGGTGGTTAACTTGTACAGGCAAATACACTGTCCAACACAAGAGAGTAGCAAACTAGGAATTGATATAGGTTATACCGGTATAGCTCTATGTGGCAATCTTATTCAATTACAAAATTATTTCGTCCACTTTCAGTACTCCCTTTATACATACTCTTCAGTTTAGGATACTCTTGACCTGGCCTTTTTGTAATTGTAACGGTTAAAAATTGTAAAATAAATATATAAATATCTTCACGCCATTCCTGATACAGGAGCTAAGTACTCGACCCACCTTCCACCAAAGATGATGTGACAGGTGATGAGCCGTCTTAATGTGCAAGACTACGATATAATTCATACATAAGTTTTTTTTTTTTTTCAAAACCCATTGATACGCGCCTGCCACCTAGGGATAGCCTGACACTAATTTCTACCACATAACCGCTCGGCTATCGTGACTTTAAAATAGTGAAAGTTATATATCTAGAAAACAAGTTTTTAACATGTACTGTTACAAAATAAAAGATACACATGTGCCTTCTGATGACAGCTCTAGGTAAAAACTTATATAAAAAATATATATAAATTTAACTTATTCCATATTTTCTCAGGTCTGGGTATTTGTGGTACTAATGATGTTGTCACTATCTATATATGTATTTAGTATTATTATTATTAAATATATATTTATATGTATGTATGTATGTATGTGTATTGTACCATTCACTTGATTACTAAGATGGCGATTCACTACATGTCACTTTATCCTAAGGAAGTATTGTTGAAAGTTGAGAAGATAGGACTAATTGTCCAGACCCATGTGGTAGGAAAATAAAATACATAAATATCTTCACACAATTCCCACATGCACATTCACCTTCACACAAGTGACAGGTGGTGAGCCCGTCCCGTCTTTATGTCCAAGCCAACAATATACTTCATACATAAGTTTTTGAAAAACATATTGGTACATGCATGCCATCTGGCGATCGAACTCTGGTCTTCTTGACTCTAAGGCCGGCAACGCATCTGCTATGCCTCTGGTATTACAGGTGTTCATGGGCGGTGGTAATTTACTTACTATCACGTGAGCCGCCTGCTAGTTTGCCGGCCTTTTCTAAAAAAAAAGAAAGTTAATAATAAAACACAATAACTGTAAATTAAAGAATTAAAAAATTCAATGTAAAAAATCTGTTCAATGTTAAAGTCTACAGTCAAAGTAAGTCTTAAAAAATAAATAATATGAACTCATTGATATCATAAAAACATTTCCCTATAAAACACTCTGCATGGAGTGGTGCTAGGCCATAGGAATAAATCCATTCAAAAGGCCTCTAGGCGTCATAGTAACAAATTAATCGTGATGACTGAGTCAGTGGTATTTTGTTTATATATACACACACATACAAATATTATATTTATAACTGATTCAGAACATCCCCACAGCACGGATAACTTCAAAAAGCCAACCGATTCTTACCCTACGGTCCAAAAGCGTCGGATCCGCTGTCCGGAGTGCAGCAGATACACCGCTGAGAACGAAGAGAAGATGCAGCGTCACATCAGAAAAGTACACCGTGGCGAGAACCCTTTCCTCTGCTCCATGTGCGACTACAGCACCTACAACAAGTCTATATTCGAGGAGCACGTGCGCATCCACCAGGGAATCAAACCCTTCAAGTGCTCCAAGTGCCCCTACCGTAGCGTTTCGAAGAAAAACACGAAGAAACACGAGCTCATCCACCGTCCCAACAACCCGTTGAAGTGCTCGCATTGCGATTTCATCGCGCGTCATTCCCGCTCTTTCGTTTGCCATCTGAAGAAGCACGGGATAAAGGTGGACGATGATGGTGATAGAATCAAATGTCTGGATTGCGAACGCAGTTACAAAGCGTCGGTGTTCAAGGAGCACAAGAAAATTCGGTTGGAATGCAAGAGATGCAGTTTCACGACTTGTTCAAAGGGTTCGCTCGTTGTACACATGACGAAGGATCATGGTGAAGAGAGGCTGAAGAGGCTGCAGGAGGCAACCTTCACTTGCTCGATCTGCTCGTGGTCGTCCAGGAACAGACCGAGAATCCTACTCCATCTCATACACCATCCCAATCAGCCCATCGATGAGAATGAGATCGATGTGACGGTTCTAAGAAAACATGGTATTATAAAATGACGATGTGTTTTATTTCTACACTTGATTCCTTAGATCCCTTCACGGCTTTGTCTGCACTTCGAAATTCTAGCGGTATTCTTGAATTTTACAATATACGTTATTATGATATACATAAAATATGTCGCGATAGCCGAGTGGTTGGGTGGTCGGAATTTTGAGTCGAGAGACTCGAGTTCGATCCCCAAGTGGCAGGCTCGTACCAATGGGTTTTTCAAAAACTTTTGTATGAATTACATTGTTGGCTTGGACATAAAGACGGCGACGGGCTCACCATCTGTCACGTTGTCTCGAAAATATCTTCGGTGAAAGGTGGGTCAAAGGGACTTAATTGTCTAGACTAGACCTCTGTCTACCCATGTATAGGGAATTGCGTGAAGAAATTTATTTATTATTTATCATAGCGTAAAAAAGTCACGATAGCTGAGTGGTTGGGTGGTCGGAATTTCGAGTCAATAGACCCGAGTTCGATCCCCAGTTGGTAGGCTCGTACCAATGGGTTTTTCAAAAACTTATGTACGAATATCTTTGGCTTGGACATAAAGACGGCGACGGGCTCACCACCTGTCACGTTGTCCCGAAAATATCTTCAGTGGAAGGTGGGTCGAAGGGACTTAATTGTCTAGACTCGACCTCTGTCTACCCCTGTATTGGGAATTGCGTGAAGATATTTTTTTTTATATATCATAACATATAATGACGACCGACTCTGCATTAGAATGGGTTCGAATCTCGCTTGGGAACAAATATTTGTGTAATGAATATGAATGTTTGACGAGTCACGGATGCTTATACTCGTATGTAGGTAATTGTATATGTGAGTACATTTACTTGGACATTGAGACGGCGATAGGCTCACCACCTGTCACGTCCTAAAAAGGCTTCGCTTAAAGGCGACCCACCTTACTCAATAGTCAAAAAGTCAGTATTTGGAATATGCGTGAAGATATTTATATTTATTTTACGTTAAATCCATCGGTCATTTTTCAATCTACCACCGCTTCGTAATGAGGTTCCTCTAGAAACAGGCGGAAGAAACTCGACCAATTCACTTGATTTTCTAGACCTCTGTCTACCCCTGTATTGGGAATTGTATGAAGATATTTATTATTTATTTAAACAGGTTTATATTGAACAATATTTCAATTATACAAACGAGTCATCGTTTAAATAATATTTATTTCATAACAAGATATTTTTTATCAAATTTACGGTCGCAGTCAAGTGTTGCCACATTACAACAAATATGTTCCAACTCAGCTATCCATATCCTGGCATCCTCTCGTATGGTTCCATAATGTGAGAATATCTGTAATTTGTTTATTTTATTAATTAAATGTGAGTAACATAGATAAATAAACACTACCTTTATATCTGAAATTGAGTTTATCGTATCGAAGTTATAAAAAATAATAATAATAAATAGATAGGAAAAACATCACATACATTACTTTCATCCCAAGGTAAGCAGCTCAAGCACTTGTAGTATGGAATCGGAAACAATGAAAGTAATATAAAAACCCAGACCCGAGAAAATGTAGAAAAAATGTTGTCCACATTGACTCGAACGTTCAAATCAAATCATTTATTTATCGATATAAGTAACATACATTACATCCATCGATCGTCATATTATAAACTACCGCCGTTCTGAGGTTCCTCTGACGGAGACGAAGGGAAGGGTCTGTCGGGTCGATTCTGGCACCACCGGTGTATACTCCGTGTACGAGTGGCGAATACCAGGTCATCGTAGTAGAATAGTATGTTAGTCTGTACCTGTAGTTGCCGGCCAACCATCCATAGTGTCCCATAGACGACGCGACCTCGGAGAAACGCGCGAATTGGAGGTATCTGAAACCGAAGCGCTAAAATGTTTGCCACTCCGCAGATAATAAACCAACTCAAACACATATTCGTACATAATATACATAATGGCCTGTTAAAGTCAGCTGCAAGACATATGCTTCTTCCGTTTGTAGGATTTGGCATAATTGCTACGCTTGGCAAGCGTTTTGGCGATCGCACTACTGGACTCCACTCACCTAAGACTGCTGCTCATGGCTTCACATATGCTTATTTTCGACCTGGTATTTTTCAACATATTTGTCGTATGTATCAAACGCCATTTGGATGTACAAGACCAGGCATAGGATGTACCCTTAGTGTCTTTGAACACCTCGATGAAGAAGGACATGGTATGTTCTAACGCCGCATCTTCAAAGCTAATGATCAATCATATCCTTTCTTTTCACCTTTACGCCATTCCCAATTCAGGGGGCATTGGGAATGACGTAAAGATGAGAAGAGAGACAGAGGTCTAGACAATTAAGTATAATACATACATACAATCCCGCCCCTTTCCCGTAGGGGTAGGCAGAGACCACTTCTTTCCACTTGCTACGATCCTTACATACATGTTCCGCTTCGACCACTTTCATTATTCCCTTCATACATGCTCTTCGGTTCAGGGTGCTCTTGACCTGGCCTTTTTTCAGGACGTCCCTGATTTGTTCTCGAAACGTCCGCCTAGGTTTACCCTTCCAACACTGGAAGTGTTGGAAGGGTAAACCTCACACACGCCTTATACATTTTGTTCACTAATCGTTCTTCATTCATTATCTTGACATGGCCAAACCATCTCAGCATACCTTTCTCAATTTTAGTCACTACATCTTTCAGACCACAACGTTTCCTTTTGTCTCTATTCCTTATCCTGTCACTCGGTTTAACTCCTATCATACTTCTTAACGCTCTCATCTCAACTGCATTTACCCTGCTTTCATGTTTCTTCTGCCATACCCAACTTTCAATTCCGTGCATGAGTGTCGGAACCAACACCCCTCATGCACAGCCAAACGAGCCTTGTTAGACACCTTTCGACTGTTCATAAAGGAGTGCAAAGCTCCATTCACCATGTTTCCTGCATTCACTCTTTTTTCAAAATCACTCTCACACTTTCCATCTCTTGTAATCTTTGAATCCAGATACACAAACTCATTCACGTGTTCAATTTGTTCATTCCGTTCATTTTTCTTTTGTTCTGTTCGTTTGAAGTATTATATATAGATAATTATATATAATTATATTATCATTATATATAACTAACGATTATAATTATATTATAATCGTTAACGCCACGAACGCCTACTAAGGGAAAAGGAAATGTCCATGGTTAAAGACACATGGCGGGATGATTATGTCGAATGCTTTATACCTGATTAGTCCACAGCTGGGCGTAGGGTTTATGGAACTCCTTAATTCTCCTTTAAGTGAGTGGTCAGAATTCCTGCGATGAAATTTATTAATCTTTGATTTAGTACACATAGGACAAGATTGGTTACCTGGAAGATCCACAAAACGACCAGCCCAAGTTGGAGCTGACCACGTTTTCGTCTTCGTTAGGTGGCGGACTGAATTCTATAATGTAAATTAATATAAAGAATAAAAAATATACTGTTTATTCTATATATTTACGAAGGTTAACTCTTTATATATACGTTCATAAAGCATTATCCTATCCTGGTGTTGTTTACACAAAGAAAGAAGGAGTCGAAAGAGCTCCTTCTCCCTCTCTTCTCCGAAGCTTATTTAAGACAACGTGACACGTGGTGAGCCTATCGCCGTCTTAATGTCCAAGCTAACTGTTAATTATACTGACATAAATATATATTCTCCCAGACACATATAAACATCCACCACTCTAGTACACATATTCATAATCATCAAATAAATGTTTTCCTCTAGCAGGATTCGAACTCGAAACCCTTAGCATCGAAGGCAGAGTTACTACCAACTAGACTGTCGGGTCAGCAATCCAAAGGAAATAAAACAAAATGTCGCTGAATAATAGCAGATGGTGTTTGCAGAATTCAGGCGGGTGAAGAATTTAGAAGAATTTGTTGCAGAGATTTCGCTTTAATTCTTCTTTTGTAGACTTCGGAAAATACTAAGACCCTTATAGGCAAGCAATACATCCTCTACTCCTGTCTGGACAAGTCCTTTCCTCTTCTAAAACGACTCCACTGTCACTGTTTATTTATTCTCATTACTCATTACTCATTCCGAAACGGTGGTAGATTAGAAATTGACAATCGCGAAATCAAAAAGTCATCATAGTCGAGTGGTTGGGTGATCGGTATTCAAGTCGAGAGATCCGAGTTCGTTTCTTCAGGTATTGGACTCGTAGAAATGTACCGAAATGTACGATTTATATCGTTTGCATGTTCACATGTTCATTTTAAACACGGCGACATATTCACCACCTGTCACGTTTTCCCAAAAATATGTCTTTGGTGATAGGTGGGTCGAAAGGACTTAATTATCTAGATCTCTGTCTAACCTAATATTGGGAACGGCGTGACGATAGTTTCCTTTTCCTGTTTCAATCGATAAATGTAATGGATGTTGCTTATGTTGATTAATAAATGACATGATTTGATTGAGGGCCTTTATACGTGGGGAAATAACTAATATACATCTCCATCGACGACCTCCGTAGGCGAGTGGCGTAAACACTGGTTTTGAGGTGTCGCCATCTTGAGGTCCCGGGTTCGATTCCCGGTCGGGTCAATGTATAAAAAACCACTTTTTCTACATTTTCTCGGGTCTGGGTGTTTGTGGTGCCTTCGTTGTTTCCGATTCCCATACCTCAAGTGCTTCAGCCTCTTACATTGGGATCGGAGCAATGTATGTGATGTTGTCCCTATCTATACATAAATTTATTTATAAAACAAAACATCTGCCCCCGGATATCGGACAGACGATCTCTGGTTGGTTGAGTTGTTCATTGACGGCCGAACTAAGCTTACCTTGCCAGTGTTTGCAGTAATACCTATCGCCGGAGCAATGGTTTACGAACGTGTAGAATTTGAAGTATTTCCCTAAGCCCCTGTTCACGCTCACGCACACAGGCGCGTAAATGTCCGGGCAGGACATGGGGCACAAATGGAAATCGAACGCCGTGTCGATGTCGTAGAGGGTCATCATTGTGGTTTTGGTACGTGGGGTTTGTTTCGACGTAGCTGTAAATAATAAATACATATACACATAGTGACAGCATCACATACTCGTACATTGCTCCGATCCCAAAGTAAGTAGCTTCTTCTTCTTCTTTACAGCCTATCAAGAGTCCACTGCTGAACATAGGCCTCCCCCAAAGCTTTCCACAACGTGCGGTCCCCAGCCATCTGCATCCATAGACTTCCCGCAACATTTTGCAAGTCGTCACTCCATCTCGTGGGGGGTCGTCCTACACTGCGTTTGTCTGTACGAGGTTGCCACTCGAGAACCTTTCTTCACCAACGGTTGTCAGTTCGTCGAGCTATGTGGCCGGCCCATTGCCACTTCAGCGCGCTGATCCTTACGGCTATGTCAGTTACCTTAGTTCTGCTGTAAAGTTTAGTTAGTAGCTAAAGCACGCGTATTATGGAACCAGACAAACAGTGGTAGAGCCACGCATCAGCTGCATGAATGGCAGCATTTTGTTGTTGCATGAATGGGCCAGCCCGACCGGGGAAGTACCACGACCTCACAGAATACCGGCGTAAAGTAAAAGTCTAACAAACTTCTGCGTTTCGTCTGGTGAGTGCAGCTAACCGGTGGCCCAACCCCCCCCCCCCCCTAATTCTGGGGGATGGGGGCACTCTAAGGGAGGCAACGCATCTGCTAAGCTAATCTCTGGTATTGCGGGTGTTCATGGGCGGCGGTAATCACTTACCATCACGTGAGCCACCTGCTCGTTTGCCTCCCTTTTCTATAAAAAAAAACCAGAAACAATGGTACAACAAACACTCGGACCCGAGAAAATGTGGAGGAAGTGGTTTTCTACATTGAGCCGACCGGAAATCAAACCCGGGGCCTCAGAACTGGCGACGCCATGAAAACTGATGTGTATACCACTCCTCCACGTCACTCCAGGTCGTCTATGTTTGCATGGTTTTACCATGGGAGTGATAAAGGTATTTTTTTAGTTTAACTTGTCTGTGTGTGTTTAAGTATGTGGTATAATAATAAATAAATGAATATATTGATAGGGACAACATCACATACATTGCTCCGATCCCAATGTAAGTAGTTAAAGCACTTGAGGTTTGGGAATCGGACACAATGAAGGCACCACAAACACTCGGACGCGAGAAAATGTAGAAAGAGTGATTTTTCTACATTGACCCGTCCAGGAATCGAACCCGGGACCTCGGGATGGCGATACCGATGTTTACGCCACTCGACTACGGAGGTCGTCAAATGTGAGGAGATATGTATCTAGGAGGAGGTATGTGGTCTCACCGCGTGTCACTTTATCCCAAATCGCTGAAAGGTCAAAGGAAAAAGAAAAAACCTCAGTCAATCCCAACTCTGGGAAAGTGTGTGATAGTGGAGTGGATATGAAGTGATAGGTTGGTCCATTATTTATTAACTATTTAATAGTATATTAGACTTATTTAATATTGCATTTAATCTCATATCTTTAAACGGGCAATTATTGTATACAAATATATACCGAATCTCGTAAACGGCTTCAACGATTTACAACAACAGGGGATTTCGAGGGCGATAAATCGATCTAGCAAGGATTAATTTTCAGAAAATTATGTTTTATTCGTGTTTTCAATAATCAACTTATCGATGGTTAACTTAATAACATAAACTTATTTTTATATTGAAAGAAAATAACAAAAAGGTAGCCCAGTATTGCCTCTTAAACAGAAATATAATATTAAACTAATTGATTTCATGGTTTTTTCTTTAAATAACCAGTTCATATTTTTTTATTATTCTGTCGCTTAAATCGAAAAATATTATTCATATTTCATCATTTTATCAGTATGTAATTAGTACTTAAATATAATTTCTAAAAAGCACAATTTATCAAAAATAAAGTACCGAGCAAACCCCGGTCGTCCAAGTACTACTATTCGAAACACGCTTCTAACAGAAACATATTATTATTAATTCCGACCTCCGTGGAAGATTGCCATACACACCGGTTTTCCGTTAATTAAATAATACTTTTATGGTTTCCGGTTAAAAAAAAAAAAGAAATGTGGTGATCGCAGTCTCTTTATCTTAGCCAACGATATAAATTAACAGTGGTAGAGCCACACATCAGCTTTTGTTGTTGCATGAATGGGCCGGCTCGACCGGGGAAGTACTACGACCTCACAGAATACCGGCGTGAAGTAGAAGTCTAACAAACTTCTGCGTTTCGTCTGGTGAGTGCAGGTAACCGGAGGCCTACACCCCCTCCCCAATTCTGGGGGTGGCACTCTAAGGGCGGCAACGCATCTGCTATGCCTCTGCTATTGCGGGTGTTCATGGGCGGCGGTAATCACTTATCATCACGTGAGCCACCTGCTCGTTTGCCTCCCTTTTATATAAAAAAAAACATACATAAGTTTAAAAAAAACCCATTGGTACGAGCCTACCACCCCATCACACGTCTGTCGTGACTATTTTTTTAAGTAAATGTTATTTAAAAAATCTGTGAGAAGTTGTAGAGTTTCCTTTCAAATAAAGTAACTAGTGTTCACTACTAAAGTTACGTTATAATTCGATGTAGTTTTATTATTATTTAATAATAATTGAAAGGTTTAAGACAGTGCGAGAGGTATCACATGAGACAGCACATGAAAATGTGTTTCTACAAATTTGTATCATATATACTTTTACAAATTTACAAATAATCTCAATTTTATTGTAATGACTGATTCATTATGAGGCGTGCACTTTTGGTTTTTCCAACTATTTGTACGTTGTCTCGGATTTCCATGTTTGTGGTACCTACGTTGTTTCCGATTCCTTAATACTCACTTTGGGATCAGCAACGTATGTGATGTTGTCCCTATGTAACTATGTATGTATATGGATATGATTTATTTGTTTATTTAAAAAAAGAGCAAGAAGATGGGTAGAATAATTCTGTTTCTTAAGTAACTGATTAAGTTTTATTAGCTAGAAATGGACGAGTCGGCTTTGTATATTTACCTGTTTTATTAGATTTTATAGTTTTAGCTGTTGAATTGGAAACGGAGTTGCTGTTTCTTCTCCAACTAATATAGTGTTGACAGTCACCGCTTGAAACTATGGAAAATTCTGTAAAATCAAAACTAATTTATACATTCATAAGTCACGATAGCCGAGTGGTTGGGTGGTCGGAATTTCGAGTCGAGAGACCCGAGTTCGATCCCCAGGTGGCAGGCTCGTACCAATGGGTTTTTCAAAAACTTATGTACGAATTACATCGTTGGCTTGGACATAAAGGCTCGGGCTCACCACCTGTCACGTTGTTCCGAAAATATCTTCGGTGGAAGGTGGGTCGAAGGGACTTAATTGTCTAGATTAGACCTCTGTCTACCCCTGTATTGGGAATTGCGTGAAGATATTTTTTTTATTTATACACGTACTTTATTCACCATCGACTCGAATGAAAGTCATCTTTGCACATACATACATAATAGTCTGTAACAGTCCTCAGCACGATAAAGGCCTCTACCAAAAGATATTATTACAACTGCCATGCCACAAAGAATAGTATGTGCAAAGATGACTTTTCTCGACGCCAAACGAGACGCGCTCAAGTCTCGATCACCTGCAGACTATACCTACAAATATATCGGAGGGGTGCTGACTTGGGCTCAATGTTCTGGCTCGTTCAGCGCAGAAATCGGTTACGTCAGTCACACGAATAACGCTCGCAATAGTACAAGTCGCTGTGGCCGAAATCGTCCGGGATACTATAGTAGAAAGAACTCAAACAATTACTTAAGAGGGCACTCACTAAAATTACAAGCAATCCGCGAAAACATTTTCTAAACAATCAAGTCGTTCAAAATTGCAATAAGCTTTCAAAAGACTCCGTGTGCGCAATCTGTGAACGTTTTTAAACATAGACTAAGACAATTTTTATAAACAAGTGCAGTGATATAGATGCATCAGCGAAAGCCACAAATCTATTATCTTTAGAATAATAGCGAGAGGGGACAGAAACGAATTTCTTCAGTAAGTAATGCAAGGAAAGATCCAAGACAAAAGAAGAACCGTTAGAAAAAAAAACTTCCTGACTTAAGAATTTAAGACAATGTACATCAGTAACCGATACGTATCCCGAGCTGCAGTTCGAAAGTAAAATAGTCATGATGATAATTAATGAAATTCATGAAAATGATATGAAATATTTTACTCTTTTTAAACTCTACTCTTTTTTAAATATTTCACTTTATTGTACACCAATAAACAAAAACAAAAGAAACATAATTATAAAAAAAAATTGTGAGTGTTTCAATTGGCGGCCTTATCGCTAAAATGCGATCTCTTCCAGACAACCAAGTTGCTGAGGATCTAAGCACCTGTGTGTATTAACCTTCAAACCTTAAATGCCAACCTTCGTAGAGAAGAGGCATCCTAAGAAAAAGATGCTGCGCTAGGCAAGCGGATTTGCCATCGCAGTACAAGACATCGCAACTTAGACACTGCTGCCCATCACTCGCACTGGTTGAATTTGAATTGAAATTGAATTTTAATGTGAAACATCTATAGACAAGGGTAAACCTGATTTTCGGCGTGGCGAGAATTGCCGTGGTGACGCTTCGCGATTTTAAATAACTTTAAAAACTTTTATCTTCTTTCTTTCTAAAAAAATATATCTTCACGCAATTCCCATACATGGGTAAGTTGTTCTTCTTCACAGCCTATCAACAGTTCACTGCTGAACATAGGCCTCGCAAAAATTTCACAGTGAATGTTTCTCATCTCCCTGCATCGACTTCCCGCAACATTTTGCTAATCATCACTCACATATCAGCCCTAGACTGCGCTAGCCTAAACGAGAATACCACTCGAGAAACTTTTTTTCTGACGAGACGTGAAATCATATATTTAAACATGTTAAAGGCTTATTTATACATGTACCTTTGCCAGGATTCTCGCACATGTTGCTGAAAAACAAATAGCATGAATTCTGAAAGTCCGAGTATTGTTCTCTGCCGTCCACCAACCTCACCGCGCACACATTCACATCCTTACTCCTACATATCTCGTCCCTATTCATACACCTTTGCTTTATATGTTCGAATTTTAAATGTGTGTCGTATGTAAATTCATCATTTATCTCTGGTAACTTCATATAAACACTTTTTGTTTTAACTATATCAAGTAAAGGTAACAGCGAAAAGAAACGCGTAAATGTTTCCATGTCTCCAATAAATATTTGATTATTTTTAAAAGGCAACGGAAGTGAATAGGTTACGGTCGTTAATTTATAATTGTGATTTATTATTGCTTTTGGCTGTGGTCACTGCGTCGTAATAAACAATCTCAGTCTGTTGTAACTAGAAAAATGGAACATCTCAACCCTAAAAAACCACAGATAATATCACTATATACTACAGAGTTACGTTTGAGCATAATTATCTTAGTGGCCTGTAAAATTCCAGTGACATAGGCCTCTTTTGTATGGGCGGGTATGCCATAATCATCAGACTTGGCAAGCGGATTTGCGCCAAGCCCGTAACCGGATTGCTGAACTTTGGTCTGGTATTTTTCGATATTGTTATTTTCAAGGATTTTCCCTTAGTCGCTTATTTCCTGTAGTGGACTTTATATTACTAAATATGATGATGCAATTTAAATGTCTTTTACTCTTATTAAAAAGAAAAATTACAAAAAAAAATAAGACCCGTTAATTTTTAGGAGAAAAAAAGTACGCATTGTCAAGTTTACCTTCAGCATTTGTTGAGATAAGTAGTTTGTGTCCAATATATTATTATAAACCGTATTTACAAATAAATAAATTATTATTGACCGTATGGTAACGGTGTAAGAATGTTGCCACTCCTTTTCTTCCCGTGGGTGCCGTAAGAGGCGACTAAGGGAAACAGCCTTGAATATCGTTATGGAAACCGAAAGATGGCAGGATAACCATCTCTAAAAATATCTTCACGCAATTCCCAATATAGGGGTAGACAGAGGTCAAGTCTAGACAATTAAGTCCCTTTGACCCACCTTCCACCGAAGATATTTTCGGGACAACGTGACAGGTGGTGAGCCCGTCGCCGTCTTTATGTCCAAGCCAACGATCAAATTCGTACATAAGTTTTGAAAAACTCATTGGTACTGCCACTTGGGGATCGAACTCGGGTCTCTCGACTCGACATTCCGACCACCCAACAACTCGGCTATCGTGACTTTATCTCTAAAAATATCAGACCAAAATAATCAGACCGTAGATGGGCAGCAGCGTCTGAGGTGCGAGTGGTCTGGTACTGCGATCGTCAATCTGCCTGCCAAGCGTGGCGATTATGGCAAATCATCCCCATGGGAGAGGCCTATGTCCTACACTAGACTTTAACAGGCCATTATGTATGTATGTATGTAAATTATTATTATAAATATAGTAATCACGATGGCCGAGTAAACCACTATTTATCGTGGCTATCATGAATCGGAATTAGAGTCAAGATGTGTTCCGTGTTTGGATTTTTTTCACTAACTTACGTAGGTTTTGTATCGTTGGCTTGTTCATACAGACGGCTACAGGCTCACCACCTATCACGTTGTGCCAAAAATGTCTTGGTGGAAGGCGAGTCGAAAGGACTTTTATCTAGATCTCTGTCTACCCCTGCATTGGGAATGGTGAGAAGATTGTTTACTTTCATATAAGGTTTTGTAAAACATATGTATATTAACTACCTTTGCGTAACGTCAAACGAATTACACGAAGTTCAAAACTAATACATCATCATTTTTCACTTGAGTTAATTACCCAACAAAGGGCATAGAGTCAGTGATTCTAGGTAATAAGGTATTTGGGGTAAGAATGCATCGGCTACTTTTTTCTTTTGAAATGGTTTGCAGGTTGCATTAGGCACTTACGTTCAAGTGGAGTGTAAACTTGTCTTTACCCTACATCCACCCATTCTAATATTTATCTATGTAAATAAGTATGCTTTTTATTTATGTCAGGATAGCCGAGTTGTTGGGTGGACGGAATTTCGAGTCAAAGGACCAGAGTTCGATTCCTAGGTGGCAGGCTCGTACCAACCAACTTGGACATAAAGAAGGCGACGGGCTCGCCACCTGTCACGTTGACTGGATACCTGGGGTATCTAGTATGGGAAACTGCATGAAGATATAATAAATAAATAAATATCTTCACGCAATTCCCAATACAGGGGTAGACAGAGGTCTAGTCTAGACAATTAAGTCCCTTCGATCCACCTTTCAGCGAAGATATTTTCCAGACAACGTGACAGGTGGTGAGCCCGTCGCCGTCTTTATGTCTAAGCCAACGATATAATTCGTACGTAAGTTTTTGAAAAACCCATTGGTACGAGCCTGCCACCTGGGGATCTCACTCGAGTCTCTCGACTCGATTCCCGACCACCCAACAACTCGGCTATCGTGACTAATAAATGAAGATATAAAAATCAAAATAAAACACAACATCACGTGAATATTTTATTAAATCAAGAAAAATTGTGAAACATGAAAAACATTTCAAATGTCAAGCATCTACATTTCGTTCACTTATCGGCTAAGCCTTTAAATAAACACAGCAATCGAAGAAAACAATTTCTCTAACCTACCTAATTAAATAGTAAGGTACTCTGTGTACTAGTGGATTTAAAGTTTCAAATCTTTGATAATTGGTTATCATCTATAATTTAAATTACACGTAGACAGATACTATACAATAATAATACTACAAATAACAAAAATACTCTTCTCACCCATTCAAAATAATAATTTTTATTACACGAATTCCTTCAAATTTCATGATAATTTTATTTCTAAATTTAAACATGTTTATTTTTCTACTTAAGTAAATAAGGACTTATTATTTGAGTCAAAAATGACGGCAAGTTTTTTTTTTAAATTACATAACTTTGTTTAGTTTAGGACACTTCTGCCAATGATATGACAATAAGTTTTTTTTTTTTAATTTACGCCAATATATTTTTAATATTACTATCTCGTGTATATTTTAAAGAAAGGCGGCATCAAATTGTGTGATGTTCATAAAAAATATATAATTATATGTTGCGAACATAAGTCTTACGAATCATTCTATTACATTACTTTTTATTAAGATATGTATAGTGAAAATAAACTTGTCATATAGCATTGCGGTAGTCTTATTTAAGTTTCTTTAAACTTATTTATTATATGTATTTTATAGAGACTGGTCGGTCGGGCATATTTAAAAAAAGTACTAAAATTGTTTCTCTTACCTAATTGAAATTGCACTATAATATGAATTATTTTTAATTCCAATATTGATGCACATTAGATGAATAGTACATCAACAAAATTGGAACATTTGCTGATTTTTATAAAATATAGATTCATGTTAGTAAAATCTAGTGTAAAATAATAATTATAGCTGTTATCAATTTAAAAAAATATATATTTTAAAAATGCAGCTAAAGTAGATTGATTTTTTTTTCTAATTTTTCATACCATTTTGTATCTTACATCAGGCAATTATAACCTGAACGCTTCCTTAATTTTATATTTAGATGGGCCAAAAACAAGAACTTAGTTAGTATCCATTTGTTTTTTTAAAACTGGCAACACGACTGAAACTATATATAAAAAATTAAACCGTATTCATTGTTAGTTTTGAGCTTTGTTATTAAGATTATATCCTGGTTGAGTGTGTAACATTTAATGTTGTTGTTGTTACACAGAATTATAAAATAAAAAAAAAACAGTATTTGTACTGTTACAGAACAATTTATAAAAACTTAATAGATATGTTGGGTATATAGTATATGATAATCATACAAACATACGTAACGGCTTATTAATTAAAATTCCACTTTGTAAAGGATTTGACATAATCGCTACGCTTGACGAGCAGATTGGCGATCGCAGACGCTGCTGCCCGTCACCGGTTTACTGAATTTAATTCAAGTATTTTTTGAGTTGGTAATCTCGCCATCTGACGGTAACACATCAACAGTATTTTCCAGGCTTACCCAGAATCTCCTCTTTGTCAACGGAACAAAGAGGACGGTACATGCGCCGATACCATGCGGTGTGAAAGACATGAAACACAGTCAACATATAAACAGGTGGCCAATGCCAAATAATATTAATATGACGTTTTTTTTAAATTGAGTGTTTTTTTTTGTTACATTTCAGTGCAATATTTAAATGTCAAATTATATGTTATCTATGGCTGCTATCAGTAAATCTTTAAGCATCGATTTAAAAGTTATTACAAGATTTGTAGTTAGTTAAAACGGTAAATTAAAAAAGTGTAAATAAAACGCCTCCTAACATCCTAGCCTTCCCGTTTTGTACTTAAAAATATCTTGATAGAATATTAAGCCATAATTCTGTAAAAAGATAATCGTGTTCCATTTTCAAAAAAGGGACACAATTATAGTTTTCTTTTCTTGCCAAACCGAATTCTTTTCGGCCATCTTGCGACACTTCAAGTGGAATTTACTATATTTCTGACTTCTAGAAGTGTAATTCGATACAATAAACAAATGTACATATATGTGCCTACCTCAATCACTATAAATAATTGCCTGCTTGCCTGCTTTTTTAACAGTATATGTTAACGCCATTCCCAATACAGAGGTAGACAGAGTTCCAGACCATTAAGTCGTTTCGACCCACCTTGAATATTAAAATAATTATTTTAATATTTTCAATAATATAAAGATTCGTTTAAAGAAATTCACATTACCTGTTTTTGCACAGATTAGAGAATTTTAATAATCTCACACATTTTAATTTAAATAATAATCCTAAAGACATTATATAAAGTTTTTTCTAAGCACCTACGTAGGGGTCGAGTGAATAAGGGAAACATTGTCTTTGAAAATGTTCAAAGTTAAAAAGACTATTAGATTGAATTAATAGAAATATACAGATAAACAGATGTCAGTAGATTGTAATAGTAAATCATCTATAGAAACATATATAGAATACTCTGTCTAAAATAATTTTATCGTTCTAATAAAAACCGACATAATTTGTTAGATTCACAACAATTTTACTAAACTTTTTTTTTAAATATTACCAAAATAAAAACATGCTTATTCTTTTTCTTCTCTTTTGATTCTGTTGACAGAGTTCAGCCAGTACCAAGACGGATGTCTATTCTATGACTTCATTAACTCTACACACGACATGTCACTATGTCACTGACATTGACAATCACCACAGAGTAATACACAATATTATTTTTACAGCTACCAGGCTATTGAGCTGCGCTCACAGATTATAAAATTAACACAGATTGTAATGACTAATCTTTCGGTGTTGCAATTCTCTGCTGATTAGATAGAGAATTGGTACTATTAGACCGGTATCATCCGGTATCCGGTCCGTGAGGTGGTAGACCATGTACCAGACCGGTCGCGTATCTTCGACCCACCACTGCCGCACTGGATGCTCAAGGTATGTACGGGAACACTTGAGTTATACGGCCGATGCCCCTGCAGATGGATGATTATTTTGGTGTCATTAATTACAATATATTTTAGTGGTATTGGGTTCGAAACGGGGACAAGAAGACTATCAGGTTTTTTTGTCATAACTTACTTACGATTTCGCTCAACAACTTACTGTGTTCCGGTTAGAAGGGTATGGGGATAGCCGAAGTGATTACGAGTGGGTAATGTGGTATTCCGGTTTAACCCACGGTGGTAACAATGCATCTGGAACTCTCTTCGATTGGAGTTATTTGGGGGTTTCCGTCGACTTCCGTACTCACTTACCACCACAATGTGGACTGTTAGTTCGTCCATCACCCCAATCTTAAAAAAAAATAGAGTTCTGATCGCTATGGGCATCTGTGTCTGTAAAGTTAGATCTCAACCTTCGGTGCAATTGGATTTGCGATTACATAACCGTTGACGGCGGCGGCTATAGCAGACGACACATCAATAGACGGCACGTCAGCAGACGACACGTCAGTAGACCGCACGTCATCAGACCGCACGTCAGCAGACCGCACGCCAGCAGACTGCACGCCAACAGACCGCACGCCAGAAGACCGCACGTCAGTAGACCGCACGTCATCAGACCGCACGTCATCAGACCGCACGCCAGCAGACCGCACGCCAGCAGACCGCACGTCAGTAGACCGCACGTCATCAGACCGCACGCCAGCAGACCGCACGCCAGTAGATCAAACTCCAGTAGACCGCACGCCAGCAGACTGCACGCCAGCAGACCGCACGCCAGCAGACCGCACGCCAGCAGACCGCACGTCAGTAGACCGCACGCCAGTAGATCAAACTCCAGTAGATCACACGCCAGTAGATCGCGCGCCAGTAGACCACACGTCAATAGACGGCACTCCAGCGGACCGCACGCACCTGGTGCCGAGGCCGGCGGTGAACAGCAGCCGGCGGCCGCGCACCAGGTACTCCGGGCAGCGCGCGAAGCGGAACAGCGCCGGCGCGCTCTCGCCGGCGCGCAGCTCGCCGCTGCTGGACATGATGCCCTGCGAGCCGCGACCATAAATATCCTCACGCAACTCCCAATGCAGGGAGTGGACAGAGGTCCGGTCTAGACGATTAAGTCTGACCTCGAGTGGACGAGTGGCGTAAACACCGCTTTCTCTACAGTGTCTCGGATCTGGGTGTTTGTGGTGCCTTCGTTGTTTCCTATTCCCTAACACAATTGCTTTAGCATCTTACATTGGAACAGAGCAATGCATGTGATGTTGTCCCTATCTATACATGTATTATTTATTTATAATTAAGTCCCTTAGACCCACCTTCCACCGAAGATATTTTCGGGACAACGTGACAGGTAGTGAGCCCGTCGCCGTCTTTATGTCAAAGCCAACGATCTGACTCGTACATAGGTTTTGAAAAAAACCCATTGGTACGAGACTGCCACCTGGGGACCGAACTCGGGTCTCTTGACTCTAAATTCCGACCACCCAACTAACACGTCACGATAGTCGTATCGTGACGTTACGTTGACATTGATCGTGGCAGCATAGTGGACACTCGTTAATTGTCTGAACCTCAGTCTACCCCTGAGCCTTCTCAAAATTTAATGAGAAATATTATTTTTGTGTAAAGCCCGGGCAGGAAAGCACGTATGTATGTGTCTGCGTGCGTGCGTGTGCGTGTGTGTACCTGTATGTATGTATGTATGTACGTATGCACGTATGTATGTACGTGTGTATGTATGTACGTGTGTATGTATGTGTGTATGTATGTATGTATGTATGTGTGTACGTATGTATGTATGTATGTACGTATGTATGTATGTATGTCTGTATGTATGCACGTACGCACGTGGGTACGTGTGTGTGTACGTACGTATGCACGTGCGCGCTCACCTCGACGACGGCGGTCTGGCGCACGCTGCCCACGTGCACGGAGCACTGGAAGCCCGGGCAGATGCTGGTCGAGTGGCGCAGCACGTGCACGTTCGCCTATTATTATTACTATTATTATATATTTACGAAAAAAAATATACAAAACATATAATTTGTAAAATATATAATTTTGGATACAGCAAAGCCTTTGATCGGGTGTGGCAGAAAGCGCTTCTCTCGAAGCTTCCGTCATATGGGCTTCCCGAGAAGTTTTGCAATTGGGTCACTAGTTTTCTCACAGACCGGAGCATCAAGGTCGCAGTTGACGGTGCATGCTCGGACTCCAAGTCTGTGAACGCTGGTGTCCCACAAGGCTGTGTGCTATCGCCAACCCTGTTTCATCTGCATATCAATGATTTGTTACAAATTAGTAATATTCATTGCAATGCAGACGACAGTACTGGTGATGCCCTATACACCGGCCGTGCCAATATTTCTCGGGAACACGTCGACGATTACCGGAACAAACTTGTGTCTGAAGTCGAGATTTTGTTAGACAAAGTCTCGGATTGGGGCCGACTAAAATTAGTCCCGTTCAACCCTAAAAAGACACAAGTTTGCGCGTTTACCGCTAAAAAGGAACCCTTCGTCGTGTCACTTCATTTTGAGAGCACTCCCCTAGTTGCCTCAGCCAGTATCGAAATCCTTGGCGTCGACATATCGAGCGACGTTCAGTTTCCCGGTCACTTGGAAGGGAAGGGCAAATTGGCCTCTAAGAAGCCCACCGCCTGCAACTTTATAAGGCGCAGGTTCGGCCGCACATGGAGTACTGTTCTCATCTCTGGGCGGGGGCACCCCAGTGTCAGCTCCTTCCATTTGACCGTATCGCGGCTCGAATCGTCGACGACCATGTTCTATCTGATAGGAGATAGAACATGGACATGCAACATCTCGCAATGATGTTGCATCTCTTTGCATTTTTTATTTTATTTATTTATATAAAAACTTTATTGCACTCATA
>JAGSMR010000068.1:1235000-1270000 GCA_029286605.1 Sericinus montela | reverse complement strand
CCAAGGCTCATATCACCAATGGGTATTATCAAAAACTTAAGAACGGTTTATATTGTTGTCTTAGACACAAAACCGCGACAGGGCACGCCATCTGTTACGTCGTCCCAAAAAATGGCTTCGGTGGAAGGTGGGTCGAAAGGACTTAATTGTCTCGACCTCTGACTACCCTCTCTGACTACCTAGAAATAGTAACATTACATAATAAATTTTTATAAATAAATAAATAAATATATTCACGCAATTCTCAAAACAGGGGTAGATAGAGATTTAGTCAAGACAATTGACAACTTGACTGGTTGTGAGCCCGTCGCCGTATTTATGTCCAAGCCAAGGATATAATTCGTACATAAGTTTTTGAAAAACCCATTGGTACGAGCCCGCCACCTGGGAATCGAACTCGAAATTCCGACCACCCAACCACTCGGCCATCGTGACTTAGTTTGTGATAATTCGTTTTTACATTACATAATAAAAGTAGTTACTTGGATTCGGTGAGAGTGGACGAGTGGCACTTGGTCATGTGCAAAGCGAGCGCTTGCTTCCCACGCAGCTGCGCTCCGCACAGCGCGCACCGTTGCGTCAGCTCCGAGCTCGCCGGCTTCGCTTCGGGCTTCGCCACGCGTCCCGCGGCGCCCCGAGCGGGCTTCGCACTCTGCTTCGGGGTCTGCTTCCGATCGGGCTTCGGAGCTGCTTTCGGCGCCGGCGTAGGTTTCACCGCAATTCTTCATTAAAAATAATAATGTTATTGATAAGGATTGACTGTTGTTCTGAAAATTGTGGTTTATTCATTTAATATATACAAGATTACTAGCTGAACCCAGCAAACATCGCACCTTACGGCATAATAAAAAATTCCATCAACACCTTGATACTTGGCATTCAACCACAGTGCGTTTTTCGCGGAATTTCCTGCCACACACTTGAACTTTATGGAATGTGCTGCCGTCAGCGGTTTTTCCGGATCGATACGACTTGAGGACCTTCAAGAAAAGAGCCTATACCTTTCTCACAGGCCGGCAACGCATCTGCTATGCCTCTAGTATTGCGGGTGTTCATGGGCGGCGGTAATCACTTACCATCACGTGAGCCACCTGCTCGTTTGCCTCCCTATTCTATAAAATAAAATAAAACATTGTTTTGCTATACAAATTGTATATTATGTTGTATTGTGTAGCTATATTGGGTAATTTAGATGAGTAAAATAGAGATTGGCGATAGCAGGGTGTAAATTTACGGTTAGATAAAAAACATATTCACGCCATTCCTAATACAGGGGTAAACACAGGTCTCGACAATTAAGTATTTTCAATCCACTTTTCACCGATGATATTTTTTGGGTCAACGTGACAGGTGGAGAGCCCGTCGCTTTCTTTAAGTCCAAGTCAACGATATAAATCGTACGTTATCAGTATTAGTATCTGAAAAAACCTTGGGGACAAGCCTTGGGGGATCAAACTCGGGTCACTTGACTCGAATTCCGAACAGCGAACCAGCGATCATGATTTTTTGTATGTTTTTTATTTTAAATTCAGTATTGGGAATGCAGTTGAGAGCTTGATACAATTATAATAATACCCTCAACTCCATTTGTTCTACTTTTCTATCTTTAAGTTTATGATTTCTTGCACACAGCTTGCACACAAGCTGTATGTGTTACTGAACTAAAAGGCTGAACCAATTTTGATATTTTTTTTAGTTCCCTGGATTTTTTCGAGTTTCAATTAAACATAAAAACTAAATAAATATCTTCACGCAATTCCCAATACAGGGGTAGACAGAGTTCAAGTCTAGACAATTAAGTCCCTATGACCCACCTTCCACCAAAGATATTTTCGGGACAACGTGACAGATGGTGAGCCCGTCGCCGTCTTTATGTCCAAGCCAACGATGAAATACGTACATAAGATTTTGAAAAACTCATTGGTACTGCCATCTGGGGATCGAACTCGGGTCTCTCGACTCGAAATTCCGACCACCCAACCACTCGGCAATCGTTCAATTAAACATGGTATTATTTATCTTTATATCTGTCCTATCCCCACAACATTTATGCAGTAAGATGTCGACTGGATCAGCTAGGACAGCATCACAAAGATTTATTTTGTATCTTCACGCTTTTCCCAGAACTAGTGTACACAGAATTCTAGACAATTAAGTACATTGAACCCATCTTTCACCAGAGCTTATAAGAAAGTTTAATTAGCGAGTAATAAGTTTGTTAATGATCGGTAAGGACTACATACTTGACTTTTTTAGTCTGCACCTCTTGTTTGACATTGTCCTTGTCCCTTGTCCGCTTTGATCTTGAAAGAGAAGAATTTGCATCATCCTGAAAGATTAATAAAAAGCATTAATTAATTAAATTAAAAATGTCAAAGCATGACAGCATTTAGATTATTGCCCCTCAATGTCCAACACCAAGGGGGGTGTTGGACATGTAATGTTATGTAAATAAATAATATCTTCATACTATTCCCAATACTGGAGTAGATAGAGGTGTAGACAACTATTTGGGACAATGTGACAGGTAGTGAGCCTAACACTGTCTTTATGTCAAAGCCAACAATTTAATAGTACATAAGTTTTGTAAAACCTAATGGTACAAGAGCCTGCCACATCAAACTCAGATTTCTTGACTCGAATTCCAACCCCTCAGCTACCATGACTATCAAGCGCGGAGCAGTGCAGCGAACAGAATCTCAAGTGGTTCATTTTGATGTTGAACTTTTTGAAGTGTTCTCAATTAAATAAAAATAAAATTAATTATTTATTAATTTCAGTCACCAAATTTCAAAAATATACTTAAAACATACCTATTGGATAAATTAAAAAAAATATTATTCACCTTACTGGAGTCTTTCTCTTTCTTCAATATGGATTTCAGAGGCGCAGAACTTCTTGTTACTTGCCGCTGAAATGTAAACATAATTAATGTTCAGTTCAGAAGAATATTCATAGGAAATATATATAAATGAAAAAGAAAACATCTTCACGCCATTCCCAATACTGGGGTAGATATATCCTGGGAACCGGAACACAGACTTAATGCAATTTCCTGGATATTAACTAGGGGATCTAACTCAGCTCTCTTGACTCGAATTCGAGAAGTTAGTCCGTATCTTAGTATCCTTACCGTGTTCAGGGACGCCAACTCCCGCGAGGCCCTTGTGAGGCGCGAGCTGGCCGGCGGGCTGCTCGCCGAGCCGCGCGTCGAACGCCGGGACTCCGCCGCGCTCGAGCTGCGCGACGAGCGGGAGTCCCGGCGGCTCTCCTGAGTCTCAATCTGCAGGATCACCAATATACTAATTAAATAATATCCTACTAAACAATATTACAAATGAAAATTACATGTATTATGGGGGCGTATGCGATGTAATATAGCGTATATGCTCTGTTACACAGTTCTCTGCTACAGTCGAATAGCGGGCCTGAACCTGGGACATTATGCTTCACAGTCCATACCCCAAATCATAAGGCTATTGCCTGCTTGCTAAATCTTTACACCACTCCCAGTACAGGGGTACAGAGATGTAGACAATTAAGTCCTTTCGCACACTTTCCAGCGAAGATATTTTTAGGCACAACATGACAGGTGGCGAGCCTATCGCCATCTTTTTGTCCAAGCCAACGATATAAAATGTAAATAAGTTTTAGAAAAAACGAGCAAGAGTACGATTGGTACGAGCCTGCCACCTGGAGATCCTACTCGGCTGACTCAAAGTTATGAAGGCTTATGATGGTTACTTACTTCTTCTGTCACTACCTCTGACAACCTCCGTGGACGAGTCACGTAAACACTGATTTTCAAGGTGTCGACATCTTGAGGTCCCGGGTTCGATTGCCGGTCGGGTCAATATATAAAACCACTTTTTAACATTCTCTCAGGTCTGGGTGTTTGTGGTGCCTTCGTTGTTTCCGATTCCCATGCCACAAGTGCTTTAGAACAATGTATGTGATGTTGTCTCTATCTGTATATGTATATAAAAGAAAAATACTACCAACTGAGGCTGCTTCACCTTACCTTAACTTTCACTACGGGCTCCTTTTTGATCTTGCTCTTCTGCATCCTGGTCCTGTGCCCGGAGATCGGCTCATTGGAGTCATCATTGATGTAGACCGGTTCCGTTACGCCCAGGATGCAATCGCCAGAGTCTGACTGCAATTGAATAGATAAATAACAATACACATTGTCCCCAAAAACATCTTCGGTGGAAGGAGGGGTCGAAAGGACTTATTATCTAAACCTCTGTCTACTCCTGTATTGGGAATAGCATGGGGGGAAAAGAGCAAAAAGGCAGGGGAAAACAGAAAAGATGTGAAGACAAACTAAAGATGACAGTAGGCCCTAACTAAGGGAGAGTGAGTTACTTGTGAACTGCAGTAGAAACAGCCGGACCTTTGACTGGAGTCATATTGAATTGAGAGACATTGGAACATAAGACTAATAGATTTGGGAAACAACAAAGAGCATGTCTCTCTCTGATTTTTCCAAAACTTAAGTATGATTTACATTTGTATTTGTTACAGTTGGGTTGGACACAAAGACGGTAATAGGTTCACCACCTACCACATTAACCCAAAAATATGCAATGATAAAATGTGGGGACTAACTTGTATGTGAAGATAGAAAATAAGAGAACAAAAACTTACTCCTCCTTTTGCATATTTCTGAGGAGGCAGACCAAGTCGCAACCTGGTCTGTTTATTGGTCTGCCGGCACATCTCAAAGAACTCGTAGAAGTCGTTCACCTTATCAACACACAACTCACAAATTAGAGGTGGCATTTTATCATCCTGGTGTACCTGGAAGGAAAAAGAATCTTAGTTGCCGGTATAGTAATATAATATGACTAATAAGTGAAAAAAAGTTTTAAAAATTTCAACTGACATGGGCGGGATTCGAACCCGCGACCTCTGCCGATCACCTGAGAGCCACCAGCCAACTCTTATCAGTTGAAATTTTAAAAACATTTTTTCTCTTTAATCTAATCACATAAAAAGTTCAGCATATATATGCTTTAAAAATCAATAAAATTGTGTAATAAAATTACACAATTTTATTGTTGTATATTTGTTGTATTTAACAATCACAACTCAGAATAGCCGAGTGGTAGCGAAATCGGAAATCGAATCAAGAGACCAGAGTTTGACCCTCAGGTGACAGGATAATACCAATAGGTTTTTCAAAAACTCATGTAATAATGATATTGTTGGCTTGGACATGACGATGTCAGGCTCACGATTGTCCCAAAAATATATAATATGCTTTAAACATTAGTAACCTCAGGTATAAAACATGGAAATACATATGTACACTACAACCTCGATATAATGAAACTCGATTTACTATTTTTCCCTCCATGGTATTTGGCTTTAAATGACAAAATTTCTTTAAAACAATATTTTAAACATTTGTACACTTTCATACATAAAGACAATTTTAATCTTTTGCTGTTTACACACATTCCACTTTCTTTGGAAAATTTTTCCTTAGATGTTACAATTGTAGCCAGTATATTACTGGGAATTTCAAACTTCTTTGCAGTACATACATTATTCATAATGAGATTCTCATTAACATAATAATATGCCTTTTTCTCCAACATTCAAAGAAACCACCAAACCTCCATTTTTCAGTTGTTACCTCTTTAAAACTACTAACAATTACAAACAACAGTGTTTATATAAAATTGCAAAAAATCAGTAATCACTGTCTTATGAAGAAGTCAATGTGTCAGTGCTCATAAAGACATTAATTATTGTGGATTTATATGGAAAGAATTTGTAGGGTACATTATGAGATCAATAGCAGTTCTCTTTCTATACCCTATTATTCTAGCTGTTTTGTAACCGCATAAGAATATTGCCACTCCTTTTCTTCCTGTGGGTGTATTAAGAGGCGACTAAGGGAAATAGCCTTGAATATCATTATATTGAGGTTGGTTATATTAAGATTTCACGGTATAAATAATCAAAACACTATATATGTCACGATAGCCAAGTAGTTGGGTGGTTGGAATTTCGAGTCAAGATACCTGAGTTCGATCCCTAGGTGGCAGGCTCATACCAATGGGTTTTCAAAACCTATGTATGAATAATATTTTTGGCTTGGACATAAAGTCTGTGACGGGCTCACCACCTGTCTCGTTGTCCCGAAAATATCTTCGGTGGAAGGTGGGTCAAAGGGATTTAATTATCTAGACTAGACCTGTATCTACCCCTGTATTGGGAATTGCATGAAGATATTTATTTGTATTTATTTAAAACACTAGTCACAAGTATGTACTTATAGAGAATTACATATAAGTTTAAATAAATAAGATACTTCACTTTATAAAAATTAATACTGTATAAATTCAATAAGTCATATCATTTCGACAAAATGCAAGACACAGCTAGTCAATATGTATAAAAACCATTTATCCCTTTTTCTTCACCCCATTCCCAATACAAGGGTAGACACCTCTGTCTAGAGGTAGTGCACTGATATGCCATTGTTGCATTTGTGTAGTAAATGTAGAAAAAGATTTTTAAACTGAATAGCAGCGATCCGCGGACATGCGCTCCCACCCAGAAACGATAAAATTGTTTTTGACGATGTCTCAGGTTGTATTTCACTAAGGTCTTTAGTGTTGTATAGTTTTAATGGCACAATACAAATGCTATAAGAATTTCATAACCTCATTTTTTATTTATAATAAACAAAAATTATACAAAAAATACACAATTCTGCCTATTATATTAAAATACAAGATATAACTAGTATATCAACTAAATGAAAGCCACGATTATCCCGGGTTCTTTGTAAGCACTTTATAATTAAAATAGAGCAACTTGTTTGTACAAGAATAAAAGACATAATATTAAATTTTTTCTGGTGAAGGTTCAGTCAAAATATAAAATAAATAATAGTTCAGGGATTCATTAATAAAAATGTCCCAAAAATAATACCTCTATTTGTACACAATCCCGAATTTTCTGCCTAAGTTCCACATCGCGTCCATCCAAATCCACAACATTTTGAATGATAGGCATTTTGTAGCCGGCGCCGGCACCGCATAAACGACATGCTCGATAAATCTCGTAAATCGTCTGCTTCTCAATATTAGAATTTATGAAACTATCCATTTCGACTAAATCATTTCTTACAATAACAATAACGCGATGCAGTAAAAGATGACGACAACTCTTGCCGCTTTTCCGCCATTAATAGTGAGTGTTGTCATATTTCTAACCAATATGTATTATCTATGTTTCTAACATAAAGTATAAGCCCCAAAAAAAAAAACAACAATTTTTTTTTAAAGTTTATGGTATCTAGAGTTTAAGCCAAGTCTTGAGTTCCAACAAATTTACTTATAGTTAGTTCACAGATAATAAAAAGCAAAGTATAAAAAATTAGAATATAAAATAGTTTTTTCCGTTGCATTAGGTTTGAAATCACAATTCTAAAGTTTCACTTCAAAAATAATTAATATGTATGGAACAGTAAATAAATAATTCTTCATATCATACTTCCGTGTGTCTTGCCAAGGCACACGGTAACTCACGATAGTCGAGTGGTTGAGTGATCGGAATTCGAGTGTAGAAACTCGAAGTCGATCTCTAGGAGGCAGACTCGTGCCCATGGGTTAGTTCCAAAAACGTATGAACGATTTATATCGCTGGCTTGGACATAAAGATGGCGATAAGCCGTCACACGTCAATTTGTCCCAAAGAAATGTCTTCCGTGCAAGGTAGGTTGACAGGCCTTAATTGTCTACCCTTGTATTGGAAATAGCATGAACATTTCTTTTTTCCTTTGTATAAAAAACACACTAAGTTTGCACTATACTAGTTTTTCTGTATGGGTCTGCTGGAAGATATTTCGGTTCTTCTATAAAAATAAAAAAAAATCCCTCCTTTTACCCTCTGAGGTAATACTCAAACGCCATTTTTCCCATTCATATCTTATGTGTCCAGTCTGCTGTTCTATTCGACTGATTAGTTTATTTTTTAATAGGAAGGCATATTTTTACACTGCTTCGTAGCTTTTTTGTGAAAGAATAATAACAGTAGGTTAGAACGCTAAATAACTTTACTAGTTGGTATACACATCAATCAAATGCTTATATTTACTATATCCTGATGACATTAAAACATATAAATCATGTAAGAACTTTCAATACTGCTTACTTCATCAAGATGGTCTTAATAGATTTTCTAATTACTGTGTAGATAATAAACTTTACATTAGTTTGCCTAAATGTAATGTAATGTCTTTTATAAAAAATAAAAACCTATTGAATTTAATTATTTCATTATCCGTATGCCATTAAATAAAGTTGAATATGTCCGAGATCTCAGCGTTATTCTAGACTCAAAAATATACCTCGATCGCCATATTGGTTACGTAATAAACAAATTATTCAAATTATATGGACATGAAATCTAAGGAAATAATACGAAAATATACAAACTAAATCATGTGTTGTTTATTTTACATTTGAATATTTAGTATTATTGGATTGTATTGTATGTAATTATCACTGCGTGTGTAATTTATACAATTTTTTTTCGGTCAGTGTTAATTATACCAATATACGTATCTTTTCTCTCACAGTCTGCGCTGCTTCATCTGTCATTTTATCTATACCCTTTTCGATATGACTTATTAAACTTTCCATTACTTTCATAACGTCACTTCCATTTCCATTAACCCATTCATTTACACTTTTTGTTAGGCTTTCCCACTCTGCATTATTTTCTTTGTTTCCAGGTAATGCTTTATCAAATTCGTTTAGAATATCGTGAATTTCAATGGTCTTATTCAATAGATGTTTATCTTCCGATCCATAGATTTTTATCGGTTGGTTCCTATTTATAATTATATTTTTTATTACTGAAAACAAAACTCTCGTCTTGTCTTCATCCAATATTTCTAAATACGATATAATTATTTTAAATCGTTTATGCGATTCCCAATCCATTATTTTAGCAAAATTTGTATCCTTGAGAATTTCTGTTAAAGCATCAGAAGCCTGTTTTACTTTTCGATTGTCAGTTTTTAAAATCAAGTTTATAATTCCGATTAAAAAGTCACTAAATGTTCTTTTAGTTCTGCATATGTTAAATTCGGTGCAAATATAATTGTATTCGAATGACAATTCGGTTTCATATTGTTTTTTTATGAATTTATTCACATCACTACTTGATATGTTGCCATTTCTTAGAGCATCGTTTTTATTCAAATGTGAATCTAAGTAATCAAGGAGCTTCCTCAGTATCCTATTAGATACATCGAAAGTATTCAAAATGGCCTTCTGCGCCCCTAATTTTGTTTTAATGCTCTGATTTTCCAAATTCCTAATAAACTTATCCATTTTATCTTTGTAACTTACTTTTAATTTAGTAATGATTCGCTCATTTATTTTGTAATTTGGATTTTCCTGTAATCCGTTCAGTTCTTTCAAAGCTTGATTAACAATGTGAGTGATATATCGTTGGACGTTTTCGTTGTCTTTTATTTTGTGAGGAGTTTCAAATGCAGCGCGATGTCTGGGTAAACGATTCATTGTATAAATGCTATTTTCAATTTGTGGGTTACTTTGAAGTATGAGTGATATATTTATTTTTGTACTATCCAGATCATCAGCTCTTACTTGTTTGACTTTATTAGTATCTTTATTTTCATGTTTTTCATGATTTCGAATGTTGTCGCTATTCTTTAAGCGTAAAACATTACTCATTTTGTTACTGGCATCTATATTAATAATATTTCTCATGGTTGATATTGAATATTCATGCTGTTTATTAGACGTCGCTCTTGAAGGTAAATTTGTGATTCTGTTCGTTGGCTGGTAATAGGAATCATTGTTTAATCTCATAGCCAGGTTATAATTGACATTTGTAACTTGTGCGATCTGATATCTGTAGTTCCATTTCGGTCCTAAATCTATTAAACCATCTATTTGCAATTTGACGCAATAAATCATAGTGAGACTGCCTGGAAAATAAGTTATCGGTGTATTAACTTTGTCTTTTAATTACTCGGCACAACTGTATAAATCGTAAGAAAGTTGAGGATATGGAAATATCCTTCTATTTTACAGCATTTAAAAGTCCACTGTTGAACATAAAAGATTGAGTTACGACTTACAAAATTTTGTGGGATATCTATGGGTGCAGGTGACTGGGGACCGTTCTTTGTGGAAAAACTTTTAGGAGGTCTTAGTTCAGCAGTAGACTGTGAACATAGGCCTGACGCTGTAAAGAAGAAGACGAACATATGCCTACCCCAATGATTTCACAAGGAGGAGGTTTCCATAGTAGCCACGTCTGGCGCTTGAGTAGGCAACCACAGTTTTTTTTTTAGTTTTTTATGTGACTATGCAATAAGATGCTGCTATCCATCTTCCTATATATATAATCCCTTTCGCGAGATGATACGAGATGGCAGATTGTCTTGTTCCGTCACCATATGGCAAGTACAATAGTCAGGCCTCAGTCTTTCCATTAGTCACCTACTACGATACCCCTAGTCAAACAGTGTTGGCATTATTCTTTGATTCCGATAGCCACACGGTAATAATACATAAATAATGATAATAAACACATACAAAGAAATGGACAACATCACATACATTGCTTTGATCCAAAAGTAAGTAGCTTAAACACTTATGTTAAGGAATCGCAAACAACGAAGGTACCACAACCACTCGGACCCGAGAACATTTGGAAAAGTGTTTTCTACATTGACTTGTTTGGGAACTGAAGAAGCGACAACCTTAAAAATAAATTAGATATATAACCCATAACGTAAAAATGTACATTAAAAATTGTCAACTTTCAATTTGACTTACAAAATATGAGCAATAAACAGACTGAAAACTTGTCGGGTCGCATGGCAAATAAAAACTGCCATAAATGTTTTATAGCCTATTTCAAACTGAATAGAAAAATAATCTTGAACGATGAAAAGAAAAAAAAACATAAATTTGCCCTGTGGTTTTGGCTATAGATTTATAAATTATTATTTAAAAATACATTAATTGATGTGGACAACATCACATATATTGCCCTGATGCCAAAGTAAATGGCTGAAACACGCGTGTTATGGAATCAATGAAGTTAAGGTTTGGCGTTATTCTTGATTCCGAAGCCACATGAATAAGTAGTAGTAGTAATAAATAAGTTATAATAATAATAAATACACACATAGGTACAGACAACAGCACATAAATGCATTGCCTTGATCCCAAAGTAAGTGGCTAAAGCAATGGTGTTATGGAATCAGAAATAACGAAGATACCACAAACAACCAAACCCGAGAAATTGTAGAAAAAGTGATCGAACCCGGGACCTCTCTTGGGGAATCTTGAGAAGATTGATAATTTGATAAGGTTGTAAAGAAGAAAATATGGTAATTGTTGCCGGGGTATGCTGAGGATGACCCACTGCTAGGGGCTATGCAGTCACTTTGTTGTGACAGCAAAGCCTGTGGGCGGGTAGGGCGTGTCCTATCACACCGTTTACCAAAAGTAAAAAGAACAAAAAAGATAGTTCTATATGTGAATGTGGCCTGGATGAGGGTATCTTGGAACACCTCTTCTTTGAGTGCAGCCATCTGTCTGTCCCTTTATATGATGTACTGCCAGCTAATGTTTAACGTCCTGTAAATGTTTCCTATCTGCTAACCTTAACTAACACTGCTTTTGTGAATGTTCTTGGTAAATTTTTGAAGATTAATAAAATCAAACTGTAAATATTAGCATAACCAAAAGTTGTAATGTTCGTTTGTGTTTATGTGAGTCTGTTAAATGTAATTCCTTATTACTTTAATATATAAACAATATTAACTTTTATATGTTTTTCCCCTTTTTTCTAGTGCTATCAACGGTCCTATGGTCACGTGGAGCTATTTTTGATCTTCTTGCAATCAGCACACTTAACCAAAGACTAGTTAGTCCCTTGTATTCCCCAACCTTGACATTGGCAGAGACTCATCTAGCCAACGATGGAGCCATTACTATAAAATAAAGAAAGAAAAGAAAAAAGAACAAAGTTTGCCTATTAATAGGTTCAAAGCATTTATCAAAGACTGTACAAAAAGGGTAATTACAATATAAATGAATATATTAATGACAGTAACCCCTGAGAATTTGTTGACCGCTCCCATGTTATTTCTAATTAAAATAGTAATAATAATAATAATAATTGTATTTCTTTTATAAAAAAAAGCTAAAAAAGAGGATATTTACGGAGTTTCTTTCGCCGTTTCTTCTCCTCAGAGGAACTTCGATAAGAAACGGTGGTAGTTTCAAAAATGACGATCGATGGATGTAAGGTATGTTACTTATATCGATTAATAAATGTTCAGAATCCAAACGGATGTAGACCTGGTTTCTGTCATGTCTTCCTGACTGTTTATATTATATCTGAACAGCTGCTTACAAAACTTGAAAGATTGTTGTATGAGTGTAAAATTGGGTAACATGAAAGTAAATTGTCTACTGTATACTGAAGATGGAGTAATTATTGCACCATCAGATATGCACGTTCAGAACTGAAGCCATTAGTAACGTATGTGAAAGAGGAATGTGAAAATAAAGGTCTCCATCTGAATGGTAATAAAACTAAGGTTCTGATATTTGAAAAGAACGAAGAGAGAACGAAGTGTGAAATATAGGTAAATCTGGAATGTCTAGAACTGGTTAATGAATGAATGAATGAATGAAAAATCATTTATTCAGCACAAGTAAAAATAATAACAAGCATAACCAAATAAAAAAATGAAAAACAAAATTGTGCCAAAAAGGGGTTGGCTCAGCATATGCTAAGCAAGAAAAATCCCGCTCAGCGCTGATTTTCAGCCAAATAACCTCGTCATTGGCGTAACGAACGCCGCATATTTCTTATTTAAAGTGCTAGCTAACTGAAGGGACACATACGTAAGTTACATACCATATAACATATATTATAAATTAACGGGCTATAATTAAATGAATAAATACACACATTATATACACATACAATACAATAATAAAACTAAAGGGCTAAATAATATAACTAAAAAAAAAAATATATATCTTCACGCAATTCCCAATACAGGGGTAGACAGAGGTCAAGTCTAGACAATTAAGTCCCTTTGACCCACCTTCCACCGAAGATATTTTCGGGACAACGTGACAGGTGGTGAGCCCGTCGCCGCCTTTATGTCCAAGCCAACGATGAAATTCGTACATAAGTTTTTGAAAAACTCATTGGTACTACCACCTGGGGATCGAACTCGGGTCTCTCGACTCGAAATTCCGACCACCCAACAACTCGGCTATCGTGACTTATAATACAATAGAATATAATATAATAGAATATAACTAAACATGTAATAAAATAGTAACTAATATATAAATATCAGTGTTAAGTTGCAATAATTTAAAAAAAATAATAATTATAGTTAAAGCAGGTTTTAGGGAATAGTAACACGAGTACTAAAGAAAGATCATAGCATTTTACGTTATATTATGGAAATATTGTGTTGGAGGTCTTCATGTTGCCTTTGGGTCTCTATGAGGAAATTTTTTAGTTTTAATTTAAATGTGTTAATATTCTTGACATTTCTAATTGGCGGTGGAATGTTATTCCAACATTTTGAGGCAGCGTATCTGAAACTGCCTCGAAACGCCGCGGTTCTGTGGAGTTGAATAGAAAGTTGCTATGCACACTGCCTACTTTTGCAACCTCTGTTTTGGGATACTAACATTAGCTTTCTATATAGATACCCTGGTTTTTGACTATTTAGTACGCCAAATAAAAGGCGCGCTAAGTGGAGCTTCTGCCTAGATTTCATTTTTAAAATGTAGTGTTTATTTAAAAATGGTGTTACGTGGCTACGCGGAGGAATAGCGTAACAAAATCTAGCACATGCGTTTTGAACCCGTTGTATAAGACGCTGTTTACGAGCCAGCTATCTAGGGCCGTAAACAGAATCGGGATAACTAAGCTTGGAGAGCACGAGTAAATGAAATTGTATACCTAGGAAGCGCTTTTAGCCGGGACGGAAGATGTGGTCAGACATGGATTGCAGGGGACAAAGCCTACAGTGCCCTGAATACAATAATTAAAAGGCAAAGCGTTGTGAAAGGAGCACGCCTTACAACACATCACGCAATGCTGGTAATGCTGAACCCTATGTCTGGCGGAAGAAGCATTAAAGCAAGTTGAATGCAGTGATGCGATCTGTTCGTAAAATGTGCGGCGTTACCTTAGTTCGTATTTAGCAGGTTTGAAAGATGATCTTTTTGTGTATCTCTTTTGTATATCACATATTATTTTCGTGCATCTCCAATAATTTAAGCAGCGCACGCCCAGATGGCTCTCAGAGTGCCGAAATTATTTCGACGTACTTGATACCTATAGGAATATTTTTTATAATTTGGAAATAAAATATTATTTAAAATAATGTATAAGCCATATTCTTGTAGAGGTTCATCAAATTTGCAGAGAAGAAATATAAATTAGAGTTGGTTTCATCTATTAATTCTACCATTATAAATCAATGAACATGATTGACTTACTGTTGAAATGCATCGCATGTCATATTCTCATAACTGCCAATGTAACAAACATTATCCCAAAAATAAATTTAACAGTGAGGGGATAAATTTTCTGCTCAAAAGTAAATTTATACAAACAACACTAAGAAATGTATCATGTTACTATAAGGTTATAAATTTTTCGCTAATGTTCAAGAGGTCATTTTTTTTTATATTTTCAAAATGTTTATCATAAACATAGTGTTTTCCACAAGAAGGCCTTTTTCCTCGCATACAGATAGTATAAGCTTGCCAGCATCATCCCCGAAGTTCTACATTATTTATTATACCTAGTCAGGTGAAAAATTAACCTAAAATAATTAAAACAAGTTTATTCATTATGTAACTATTTATATACCAAAATGAACTTAACAAAACATAGATTCTTATGACACTAAAGTTTATTCAAAATGACCTCCGTGATTTTCAATACAGACCTTTAATCTGCGCGGCCAGTCGTCTATCGCAGCACGAACGAGTTCCATGTCAATATCGGCGGCTGCCTTAATCAAGGATTTCTTGACTCCAAATTGGGATGAGGCTTTGAGCACGCCTTTTCCTCTAAGTGTTGCCATATCTTGTAATCTAACGGATTCAAATCTGGACTGGAGCAGGGCCAGTCTTCGTGCCCGATGAAGTCGATTTCACGCGCCGCCAGCCAGTCTTGTGTGCTCTTCGCTCTATGAGCTGGTGCCGAATCTTGTTGGTATACCCAGTGCCTGTTGGTATGAGAAACAGGTTCCACAAGGTTCGTCAGGACTGTATTTTGATACACAACTGATTGTTAAGCCCCAATAAGAAACTCCCAACCATACCATGAGCGAGGATGGAAAATGACCATGTTGGACACGCGGAATACGGTTGCTCGCTTCTTCACTACTACACCACACCTTATCACGTACACCTTATCATTTTATTTGTTGTAGCTCTCTTCTACGGCAAAAAATTTTTCATCCGAAAAAAGAATTTCCGGATATTTTTTTTCCGCGTACCGCTTAAGCATAGCGCGGCATCTCTTCAGTTTCAGGTGCATTAGACGAGCATTCAAACAATGTCCTGTTTCTCTTCGATATGCCCGAAGCCCTTAGTCTTCATTTAACACCCTTTTCACCGTGGTTCTGCTTAACCCCATCTGAAGGGCCAACAGTTTTTGCTTATGTTTGGGATTTCTTTGAATTCGAGCCTTCACAGCTTTTATCACTGCTGGAGTCCTAACAGACCGAGGGCGACCACTTCTTGACCTGTCATCTACACTAGAGTCTTCATTGTATCGTTTGATGGTACGATAAACGAATCTTTTGGTTATATTCAAATTTTTCAGTATGTCAAAAACTTGAATTGGCGCGTAACCGCAACGATGCAACGCAATAACTGCAACACGGTCTTCTTTAAGCGTCCACTCCATATTTAAAAATGAGTAAAATTTTAAAAAGTATGTAGTTTTATTTTCATGAACAATTCGAAATTCGAATTCAATAAAATTTTTTGTGGCCAGCATTCTAACAGAAAAGTTTTTACTGTGTGACAATAATTATAACCTGACTATGTATATACATATTACAAAAATGAACTGAAAACTACACACTATTAAAACTTAAATATTTGAATTGCGTGAATATATATAAATATATATATATATATATATATATATATATATATATATATATATATATATATATATATACATATATATATATATATATATATATATATATATATATATATATATATATATATATATATATATATATATATATATATTCATTATGTAATATATATATATATATATATATATATATATATATATATATATATATATACATATATATATATATATATATTCACGCACCCCAATACAGGGGTAGACAGAGGTCGAGTCTAGACAATTAAGTCCCTTCGACCCACCTTCCACCGAAGATATTTTCGGGACAACGTAACCGGTGGTGAGCCCGTCACCGTCTTTATGTCCAAGCCAACGATATTCGTACATAAGTTTTTGAAAAACCCATTGGTACGAGCCTACCAACTGGGGATCGAACTCGGGTCTATTGACTCGAAATTCCGACCACCCAACCACTCGGCTATCGTGACGGCTAAGGGCTGTGCAGTCACTTTACTGTTACTGTAAAGCCTGTGTGCGGGTAGGGCACCTGTCACACATGTTTAGCATCCAAACGGGCGTAAAACAGGGTTGTGTCATGTCTTCCTGGCTGTTCATACTGTATCTCGACAGCTGTTTACAGAATAAATAAATAAATAAATAAATATCTTCACGCAATTCCCAATACAGGGGTAGACAGAGGTCAAGTCTAGACAATTAAGTCCCTTTGACCCACCTTACACCGAAGATATTTTCGGGACAACGTGACAGGTGGTGAGCCCGTCGCCGCCTTTATGTCCAAGCCAACGATGAAATTCGTACATAAGTTTTTGAAAAACTCATTGGTACTGCCACCTGGGGATCGAACTCGGGTCTCTCGACTCGAAATTCCAACCACCCAACAACTCGGCTATCGTGACTTTTTTTTTTGCTGTTTACAGAAGCTGGAAGATAGCTGTTTGGGTGTGAAATTGGGTGATTTAAAAGGAAATTGTCTGTTGTATGCTGATGATGCAGTGCTCATTGCACCATCAGAGGCAGAACTGCAGACATTAGTCACGTGTATGAAAGAAGAATGTGAACTTAAAGGTCTCCGTTAGAATGCTTATAAAACTAAGGTTCTTGTATTTGAAAGGGACGAAGAAAGAACGAAGTGCGAAATTTGGGTAAATCAGGAATGTCTAGAACAGGTGAATGAAATTGTATACTTGGGGAGTGCGTTTATCCGGGATGGAAGATGTGATTTAGATGTGGACAGGCGTGTCGCTGCCGGAAACAAAGTCAATGGTGCCCTGACTGCGTTAGTCAAAAGGCAAGGCGTAGTGAAATGTGCACGCCTTTCAATACATAACTCAGTGTTGGTACCGACTTTGTTATATGGCAGCGAAACCTGGCGATAAGAATTAGCTCTTTTTTCTATGGTCTCTGCTATTGTACTCTAGGCTCAATAAAGCTGCTTGGCTCATCTTTCACAGAAGCTTTTTTGGGACAACTTGATAGGTGATATGCCCAATATCATCTTAGCGTCCAAGCGAATGTTACAATATACGTACATGTTCATATTTTCATAATGATAAATATTCACATATACATGTAAACATCCATGACTCGTGTACACATTCATTCATATTCATTATATAAATGTAATCTCCTAGCGGAACTTGAACCTGCTACCTTTAGCTTTGAAGGTAGTCACTACCAACTATGGTATTGGGTAATCCATCGTATGTATAATATCATATTGTTATAGAAACCATATGATATTATTATGCGATCTCATCGTAAAATGTGCGGCGTCACCTTGGCCGACCGAAAAAGAAACGAATAGATTCGCAATATGGCAGGTTTAAAAGATGACCTTATCACTGAAATTTACAATGGCGTGCTTCGACGGTTTGACTCATGGTGAATACCGAATGGTGAAGAAAATATATAGCGCGAAAATTAATATTATAAGGTGTCGAGGTAGATCGAGACTAACTATCGTTGACCAGTAGGGAAATTGCTCAAAGACGGAAGGGTCAAGAGTACTCGGATACCTAGACGTGCATTCATGAAGAAAATGATGAATCTGAAAGAAGCGAAAGAAGTATGTAAGGACCGTGACACTCGGAGATCTGTTCCCTCTGGCTATCCCGACAGGGACTGTGCGTGAACATAAATAAAATAATCCAAAAATTAATTTCAATAGAAAAATACGTTTTTATAAATTCATCTGATACAAATAAAAAATAAGGGCTTAAATATTTTTCAATATTATATATACGAACTGAATAATCATCCCATTAAAAAGATTTTTTTTACTTAGTCAGTGCAGTATTTATCAGTATTAATTGCACTCTGGGGTGTCTATGGGAACGAGAATGTCTATGGTGTAGCTGTCATCGCCGGGCATATAACGTGCGTCTTTGCATGGGTTTACGATAATCTTAAGTGTACAGTGAAATATTTAAGCAGAAACTCAATTATTTTGTGTCTTTTTGAAAAGAATTTAATATTTTAAGCTATCTGGTCCACATAGATTTCAGTTGTTCAGGTAAGTTTATGAAATAACCCGGGATAACGGCTTGTTGACTGTTCCGTCTGTACTGTTGTGGTTCGAATGTCGTTTTTTTATTTTTACAAATTAAGTAAACGTAATTTCCTGCGTTGCCAAATTATTATTTAAAAAAAAATATTTTTTATCAAGTTACTCTAGTTTTACGTAACTAATTCATATATTGACTTCTTAAAATGTTTAAATCTTTTCCAAAATTTAAAATATAGATGCTGATGTTTTTGGTTAAGCGTATTTAGACTGTTATGAAATTTATTGTGTTGATTCACTTATTGGGTTCTTATTCTTATTGGGTTCGTATCTTTTCCTGTTCTTAATTGTTATATGTTAAAAAAAAGTAACCTACTTTATACTTACACTATAATTTATTTTACTCTCATTATTCAAATGAGGGTATTTACAAAACTTATGAGTGTCTAACTACATTTTTATTTTAAACGCATTTTACACGCAACACTTTTGCTTTGAGCAATGCTTGTGATTGTTTCTATTAGTTGTAAAATAATTTTTATGTCTTTCAAACATTACTATTTCAAAAATATCGTAAACTTACCATTCAGAGTCTCTACCATCTGTGGTCTATGAGAATTGTATTTTCTAAAGAGATATAGGAGTATGTTGTCATAGGGTACTTCAAGGTTAGTAAGTTATATTAAGATAATCTAAGACTGAATTTTCAAGTGAATAAATTCTATAAACAAAATAAATAAGTATCTTCACGCAATTCCTAATACAGGGTTAGACAGAGTGTTAGACAATTAGTTCTTTTGACCCATTTTTTACCATACATTTTTTTTGGACTATGTGATAACTGGTGAACTCATTGCTGTCTTTATGTCTAAGGCAACAATATAAGATTTACATAGGTTTTTGAACAAAATGCAGTCTTCTACTTGAGGATCAAACTCGATTATCTTGAATTCTGATCACCCAACCACTCAGTTATCGTGACTCCTAACAAAATTCTCTCATTAAATATAAAAGTAAAATTAGTACATGATTCTGGACACAAAGACTGTGAGAGGCACAAAACCTTCCATATATAAAGCTCTAGTGAAATGTAGGCTGTAATGACTAAATTGTATAGACCTCTGACTACTCCTGTATGGGAAAATCGGGTAGTTGATATTTTTCATTAAAAACTATTTCTAAAATTTTATATTTTTCTATATAGGTATAAAACTATAAATAAATATATATCTTCACGCAATTCCCAATACAGGGGTAGTCAGAGGTCTAGTCTAGACAATTTAGTCCCTCCGACCCCCCTTCCACCGAAGATATTTTCGGGACAATGTGATAGATGGTGAGCCCGTCGCCGCCTTTTTGTCCATAACTTTTTCTTTTTTATATTTTTTTTAAAGATAACTGGTATAAAACTGATTTCATTTATATGATGTAGTCACAAATTTCATATCATTGACGTGGACATTGAGACGGCGACAAGTTCACCTCCTGTCATGTTGTCCTTCCCAAAAATATCTTTAGTAGAAGGTGGGTCGAATAACTTAAATTGTCTAGAACTCGATTTACCACTATATCGGGAATAGTGTGAAGATATTTTTTTTTTTATAAATTTCATTTTAAAAATATCTAATGTTATTTTTAAATTTCATGGCAACAAAGCTGTTATATGTTCTCACATATACATATGACCTTCAAAATGAATTTGTAACACATTTAAGATCTTTTCAAATTATAGCTATGAATATACTATGTTTCTTTCTCTCTTTCCTGTTTGTAAATATTGCACCACCATTTATGTTTATAAATATTGCATAACAAAATTAAGTCTGTTGAAACAAAAAAAGGGAAAGTGATGATGTCATAATTTTAACCTAGAATTTAATAATTGTATGTTATGGTGATTTCAAATAGCTGTTAAGTTAAAAAAAGTCACGATAGCCTAGTGGTTAGCCGATCAGACTGAGTTGAGAGTCCGGAATTTGATTCCCAGGTGGGAGGTCAGGTGTTTGTTTAGTTTTATAAAAGTAAAGTTGTTATGCATAAGTGTTTTGTCAGCACAGCCTGGTTGACTGTATTGAGGGAGAAATAAATTAAATTCTTATATGAGGAAACTCAAAGTTGCTCAGTGTGGTATGGAAAGGGCTATGTTCGGTGTTTCTCCACTTGATAGAATCCGTAATAGAGACATCCACATTAGACCAGGGTAACCGACATAGACATGAGGATCAGCACAAATAAGTGGCAATGGGCCGGCCACATAGCTTGTAGAACTGACAACCATTGGGGAAGAAAGGTTCTCGAGTGGCAACCTCGTACAGGCAAACGCAGTGTAGGAGGACCCCCCACAAGATGGAGCGACGACCTGCATAGTGTTGTGGGAAGTTGATGGATGCAGTTGGCACAGCACTGCTCTTTGTGGCAACCTTTGGAGGAGGCATATGTTTAGCATCGGACTTTGGATAGGCTGTTATGATGAATGTCGGAATATTAGCAAATAGCAGGGAAAGGAAAACAGACCTAGTTTCAATATAAATACATTCATACATACATACATAAAGACCTGTTAAAGTTCAGTGCTGGACATAGGCCTCTCCCAAGGAGAGGATTTGCCATAATCGCTATTCTTGCCAAGCGGATTGGCGATTGCAGTATCAGACCACTCGCACCTCAGACGGTGCTGCCCATCTTCAGTCTGATTATTTGGGATTATTTTTTTATTCTGACATTTTTAGAGATGGTTATCCTACCATCTATCGGTTGCCATAATGATATTCAAGGCTGTTTCCCTTAGTCGCCTCTTACGACACCCACGGGAAGATACTTACACGTAAGTATTACTAGTTAAAAATTTTTTAGTCTATATATTTTTGCTACCATATTTACATGGGGCTACAATAGTGTAATTGGTAGTGACTGTTTTCGTTAACGTTCACGTGACAGGTGGTGAGCCCGTCGCCGTCTCTATGTCCAAGCCAATTATATACCCAACCACTCGGCTATTGTGACTTACTCAGTTATGTGACTGATTTTTTTTTTAAATATCTCTTATTATTATATATAAGTTTATTTAAATGTCTACTATTCTTATTTATTTAAATCTTTTTTTTAGGTACACCATGACAGTGGCCTGACATTTAAACATAAGTAAGAGAGCAACCAAAAACTTTTGTTTCCGTCACACCAAAGAGAAAGTATCAACATGTTCCAGAAACAGACATTTGGAGGTACCACCTCCGGGTTTGGTGAGTTTAAATAAAAATATAAATATCCTCAAACCATTCCTTATACTGATGTAGACAGAGTTCCTGACAAATTGCTGACAAATTGCCAAACCAATGATATGAACTTTTTAAGTATAAGTTTTTTTTTTTAAAAAACACTGGTATGTGCCACATGGGGATTGAACTTGTGTCTCTCGACTAGAATTCCAATCACCCAACCACTTGACTATCATGGCTTTTATAAGTAATCATATTAAACAATTGTGAATGTTTTTGTCATTGGATATGCTTTGTTAGACTATGATACAAAAGCATGACATGATATTGTCAGAGAGAGGGAAAAGGGGCTATAAATTAGAGAGAGAAGAAGGAGATATATGTAATATACTAGGACACTTGATTACCTATTAACCCAAGCAAAAAAATTTATTTATATGGCCTCCAAGGACAAGTAGTGTTTACATTGTTTAGTATAATATATCCTGCTCTGATGTTCTGGGTTCGATTCTCGATAGTTACCTGATGGGTCAATGAAAAAAACTACTTTATACACATTGTCTCAGGTCTGTGTTTTTGTTAGCTTCGTTGTTTTCAATTCCGTATCCCGCGGGCTTTAGCTGTTTACTTTGGGAGCAGAGCGATGTATGTGGTGTTGTCCTTATCATGTCCAGAGTCCTGTGAGTGGTTTGGTGATTGCAATGCGAGTGAAGATGCCCAAGTTCGATCACCAAGTGGTAGGTTAGTACCAATGGGTTTCTTGCAATAGTTATGTACGATTTACATCGTTGGCTTGGACATAAACACTCATATTTATTGTTATTTATAGAGCAATGTATGTGATGTCGTCCCAGTCTATCTGTATATCTATTTATCATTGATTTGTTTCATTACAGGTACGTCCACAACGCCATCTTTCGGCAGTTTCAAGCCAACCACGGGTACAAATGCTTTCGGCGCGCCACCGGCGTTCGGCGCTACCGCTACCGCACAACCTGCTACTGGCGGAGGTACTTATAAACATTTATATGACTGATATCTTCACGCATCTCCCAATACAGGGGGTAGACAGAGGTGTAGACACTACAGTCCTGTAAATTCACATTTCACTAGAGCTTATTTCTGACGACCTCAGTGGAGGAGTGGCGTAAACACCGGTTTTCAAAGTGTCGCCATCTCGAGGTCCCGAGGGTTCGATTTCCGGACAGGACAATGTAGAAACCACATTATTCTAAATTTTTTCGAGTCTGGGTGTTTGTGGTGCCTTCGTTGTTTCCGATTCCCATACCACAAGTGCTTTAACATCTTACATTGGGATCGGAGCAATGTATGTGATGTTGTCCTTGTCTATATATGTATTTATATATTATTTTGGGACAACGTGACAGGTGAGCCTATCCCTACCTTTACGCCCAAGACGACGATAAAAATCGTACATAAGTTTTGAAAAAAAAAACACATTATTACTTCCGCCTGGACATCGAACTCGGGGCTCTAGACTGTATTTCCGATCATTATACCAGTTGGATTGAACATAAATAGGCGATCATCTGTCACGTTGTCCCCGAAAATATCCTCGCTGTTCCTACCCCAGTTTTGGCGATGGCGTGAAGGTATTATTTTTTTTTGAAAAAAATCTCCCCTTCACCAGGTCTCTTCGGCTCGGCCAACACAAGCGGGGGCCTGTTCGGTGGTGCCGCTACGTCCACCACGGCACCGGCCTTCGGTTCAACGTCGGGCGGTTTCGGGTTCGGTGCCAACAACACCACCGGCGGTGGGCTGTTCGGTGGCAACCAGTCCACCGGGCTGTTTGGAAGCACTCAGAACAATTCGGCCTTCGGTGCTAAGCCTGCAGGTTTGTGGGTTTTTATAATCTTTTTCATTCTTCACTCAACCGCACTCAGATTGTTTTGTATTGTTTTTTATTTTATTTTATAATCTTGGTATATACAGCACAAAATACGTAAATGTTATGATCAAACAATTTACTACAACTGGGTTACATTTTGTTAATTTCAGTATCTAGAGCACAAAATACGTAAATGTTATATCAAACAATATAAAACGAACCTAGGCTATAATTAATTGTTTTTATTTTAGTTTATTATCTCAGAATCTACTGCACAAAATCCATAAATCTTTTGATTTAATAATATAAATCACAACAATTTTATTGTTTTTATTTTAATGTAATCTCAGAATAGAATAGATACAAGAATAAATAATAATCTCAGAATCGATCTGAGATTTGTTTCTAGGCTATAATGCATTTTTTTTATTTTATAATCTCAGAATCCAGCTCAAAATCCATAAATCTAATGATCAAACTATATATACCACACCTTGGCTTATATTTTTATTATAATTTATAATCTCGGAACCTGTAGTACAAAATTCATAAACCTTATGATCAAACTACATATAAATTTACCACATTAGTCATATTTTATTAATTTTATAAACTGAGTATCTAGAGCATATAAATCATCTATATATATATGTCACTTCTTGCTGGTCCAAATACTGGGGTAGACAGAGGTCCAGACAATTAAGGTTTCTACCCAACCTCTCACCAAAGTCCCCATTCCCATCTTCTTTCTTATGTCCATCATCTTTATGTCCAAGTCAATATTATAAATAGTACATAAGTTTTTAGTACGTCACGATAGTGTTAGTAAGTCACGATAGCCGAGTGGTTGGGTGGTCGGAATTTCGAGTCAATAGACCCGAGTTCGATCCCCAGGTGGCAGGATCGTACCAATGGGTTTTTCAAAAACTTATGTACGAATTATATCGTTGGCTTGGACATGAAGACGGCGACGGACTCACCACCTGTCACGTTGTCCCGAAAACATCTTCGGTGGAAGGTGGGTCGAACGGACTTAATTGTCTAGACTAGACCTCTGTTTACCCCTGTATTGGGAATTGCGTGAAGATATATTTTTTTTTTTAACATTTATTTCTTGAGAAAACCCATTGGTATGAACCTACCAACTGGGTCTCTCGTCACCAACCACCCAACCACTCGGCTATAGTGACTATTGCCCCCTATCTATTTATTTATTACATATCGGACAATTTTTCCACACGGCCTCACCACCTGTTACGTTGTCCCGAAAATATCTTCAGTGGACGGTGGCTCGAAAGCACACAGCTGTCTAGACCTCTGTCCTACCCCCGTATTGGGAATGGCGTGCAGATATATATATATAAATATATATATATATGTCACTTCTTGCTGGTCCAAATACTGGGGTAGACAGAGGTCGAGTCTAGAACAATTAAGTCCCTTCGACCCACCTTCCACCGAAGATATTTTTGGGACAACGTGACAGGTGGTGAGCCCGTCGCCGCCTTCATGTCCAAGCCAACGATATTCGTACATAAGTTTTGGAAAAACCCATTGGCAGGAGCCTACCAACTGGGGATCGAGCTCGGGTCTATTGACTCGAAATTCCGACCACCCAACCATTCGGCTATCGTGACTTTTTTTTTTTTCAGATATTTATTTTACGATTTTTTTTTCTGACCCGCTTACTTTCTCACAGGTTTTGGATTCGCGAATACTTCCACTACCGGTGCAACGGGCACCGGTCTATTCGGTTCCACACCATCCACCAGCACCGGGCTTTTCGGACAGCAGAACACCAGCCTCGGCGGTGGGGGGCTGTTCGGGGCAACCACTGGAGGTAAGTGTCCAAGAAGGTGTCTTCAAGAGAAGAGTGAATAGGCTTTTCCTAAGCTAGTGTGCCTACCAACAAAAACTACATCGCCACTTACCATCAGGTGGGATTGTAGTTAAACGCTAGCTTATAATGTTAAAAAAAAAGAAAAAAAAAGTGGTCTTTGAAGTCACGATAGCCGATAGAGTGGTTGGGTGGACGGAATTTCGAGTCAATAGACCCGAGTTCGATCCCCAGGTGGCAGGATCGTACCAATGGGTTTTGTCTAAAAACTTATGTACGAATTATATCGTTGGCTTGGACATGAAGACGGCGACGGGCTCACCACCTGTTACGTTGTCCCGAAAACATCTTCGGTGGAAGGTGGGTCGAACGGACTTAATTGTCTAGACTAGACCTCTGTCTACACCTATATTGGGAATTGCGTGAAGATATATATTTTTTTTAACATTTATTTCTTGAGAAAACCCATTGGTACGAACCTACCAACTGGGTCTCTCGTCACCAACCACCCAACCACTCGGTTATAGTGACTATTGCTATCTATTTATTTATTACATATCGGACAATTTTTCCACACGGCCTCACCACCTGTTACGTTGTCCCGAAAATATCTTCAGTGGACGGTGGCTCGAAAGCACACAGCTGTCTAGACCTCTGTCTACACCTATATTGGGAATTGCGTGAAGATATATATATATGTCACTTCTTGCTGGTCCAAATACTGGGGTAGACAGAGGTCGAGTCTAGAACAATTAAGTCCCTTCGACCCACCTTCCACCGAAGATATTTTTGGGACAACGTGACAGGTGGTGAGCCCGTCGCCGCCTTCATGTCCAAGCCAACGATATTCGTACATAAGTTTTTGAAAAACCCATTGGCAGGAGCCTACCAACTGGGGATCGAGCTCGGGTCTATTGACTCGAAATTCCGACCACCCAACCATTCGGCTATCGTGACTTTTTTTTTTTTTTCAGATATTTATTTTACGATTTTTTTTTCTGACCCGCTTACTTTCTCACAGGTTTTGGATTCGCGAATACTTCCACTACCGGTGCAACGGGCACCGGTCTATTCGGTTCCACACCATCCACCAGCACCGGGCTTTTCGGACAGCAGAACACCAGCCTCGGCGGTGGGGGGCTGTTCGGGGCAAGCACTGGAGGTAAGTGTCCGAGAAGGTGTCTTCAAGAGAAGAGTGAATAGGCTTTTCCTAAGCTAGTGTGCCTACCAACAAAAACTACGTCGCCACTTACCATCAGGTGGGATTGTAGTTAAACGCTAGCTTATAATGTTAAAAAAAAAAAAAGTGGTCTTTGAAGTCACGATAGCCGATAGAGTGGTTGGGTGGACGGAATTTCGAGTCAAGAGACCCGAGTTCGATGCTCAAGTGGCCGTACCAATGGGTTTTGTCTAAAAAAACTTATGTACGGATTATATCGTTGGCTTGGACATAGAGACGGCGACGGGCTCACCACCTGTCACGTTGTCCCCAAAATATCTTCGGTCTAGACTAGACCTCTGTCTACACCTATATTGGGAATTGCGTGAAGATATTTTTTTTAGATATTGAGCAAAAAACAAAAGAGGAGTGGAGAAACAAAGAGAAAACAAAAGAGAGGAGGACCTGCGGAGTTTCTTTCGTCTGTTTCTTCTCCGTCAGAGGAACTTAAAAATGACATATTGTATGAATGTATGTTCTTATGTCGAAGAATAAATGATTTGATTTGATTTACAATATAAATGAATATATTAATGACGGTAACCCCTGGGAATAAGGTTATTGCTCCCAAGTTATTTCAAGCAATTTTCACATCACATTCTGTGTAATAATTAAAATATAAAAGATTGATCAAAAATAAGAAACCCTTTCTTTCGCATGTTTCTTCTCCGTTAGAGGAACCTTTTCACGAATGGTTCAAGTTTAAAAGTTTTTGTTGATAACAGTGGTAGAGCCACGCATCAGCTTTTGTTGTTGCATGAAGGCGTGAAATAGAAGTCTAACAAACTTCTGCGTTTCGTCTGGTGAGTGCAGGTAACCGGAGGCCCACACAACCCCCCCCCCCCTCCCCCAATTCTGGGGGGGGGGGGCACACTAAGGCCGGCAACGCATCTGCTATTCCTCTCGGTATTGCGGGTGCTCATGGGCGGCGGTCACTTACCATCACGTGAGCCGCCTGCTCGTTTGCCTCCCTTCTCTATAAAAAAAAAACATTGGTATCTATTATGTATGGTCCCTATCCATATATGTATCTAATGTCCGTCTGTCTGTGCGGCAGGCGCTTTCGGCCAGCCGGCCGCCTCCGGCACCGGCCACGTGAAGTACAGCCCGGTGGTGGGCACCGACGTGGTGATGAAGGGAGGCGTCTCGCAGAACGTGAACATCAAGCACCACTGCATCACCTGCATGAAGGTGGGGCTCCGATCGGACTGTTGAAAAAGAATTTTTTTTTTATTTTATTATGTCGTTGGCTTGGATAGAAACACGGCGTCGGGCTCACCGCCTTTCACGTTGTCTCTATCTTCGGTGGAAGGTGAGTCTGTGGCTGACTACCCCTGTATTGGCAATTGCGTGAAGATATAATAAAACTATTATTTAATATAAATATATAACAGTACGCATGCTCCAAATCTCAATTTTCTTTTGCTTGGTGACGTGAAACGTGACAGGTGGTAAGCCTATCGCCGTCTTAATATCCAGGAGATTGTATTAATACCGTGATCCGGTTTCCAGGAGTACGAGGGCAAGTCACTTGAGGAGCTGAGGCTGGAAGACTACACGGCGGGGCGCAAGGGCTCAGCGGCTGGTGGAATGTTCGGCGGCTTCCAGCAGCCTGCAGAGAATAAGCCGCTGTTCGGCGGGACGAGTCAGTGCTGCGTTTGTTATCATTGACAAAAAATATACAACTGCACTGACAAGAATAATACACAACTGCCGTGACAAAAAAAATACACAACTGCCCTAACAAGAATAATACACCACAGCCCTGACAAGAATAATACACAACTGCCCTGACGAAAAATACACAGCAGCCCTGACAAAACTTACACACATTTGTCTTGAAAATAAAAAGATATGACTACTCTGACTACTCTGACATAAAAAAATACACTATTTCCTGCCAAAAATACACAACTGCCCTGACAAAAAAATACACAACTGCCCAGACAATAAAAATACACAACATACCCTTTTAAAAGAGAAATCCACAACTGTCCTGACAAGAATAGTACACACCTGCCCTGACAAGAATAATACACAACTGCTCTAACAAAAAAATACATAACTGCCCTCACAAAAAAAATACACAAGTGCCCTGACAAGAATAATACACAACTGCCCTGACGAGAAATATACACAATTGTCTTGCCAAAAATAATATACATCAACAAAAAGATACACTGACAAAAAGATACACTACTGACTTCAATAAAAAGATATACGACGTCTCTGGAAAAAAATATACACGACTGCCATAAAAAATACACAATTAACTACCCTGACAAAAAATTCACAACTGCCCTGATAAAAAAATACACAATACCCTAAATAAAAAAATAATATAACACAACTGTACTGACGAAAAAGAGAGAAAACAAAAAAACATACACAGCTTCCATGATAAGAAAAATACTAAATACACTGTCCTGACAAAGAACATACACGACTGCGATGATTAAAAAATACACAACAGCCCTGACAAGAAAAATACACGTGTACACTTTTGTCTGGGCAGTCCTGTGTTTTTTTGTCGGGGCAGTTGTGTACTTTTCTTATCAGGACAGTTGTGGATTTCTCTTTTAAAAGGGTACAAGAGAATTTAGTATATAATTAATATTCATGTATAATTGTTTGTTTTTCTTTATAAATAAAAAAAAAATGGATGTGTGCGACTCACACACGATAGAAGTGAAACTTCAGTAAATCAACAAAAGAATGAGATGAATACATATAATTTAAACTTAATTTAACTTTAATTATAACAAGAGTGGAATAATTACAAAGTTTATTTATAAAATATGTATATTTCTGTCTCATTCTTGTACTGCGTCATCGTACACAAATGTGTACGATGATAAGACGCAGTAAAAGAATGAGACAGAAATGTATTTGTGTCTCTTACCTGTCGCTTTTTCTGTTGCATCCGGTTTCAAATCACAATGATTCTAAAGAAGTTTCACTTCGAAAAATATATAAATATATAACTGCCCTCACAATAATAATTCACATTTGCCCTGACAAGAAAAGTACACAACTGCCCTGAAAAAAAAAACCCACCACTGCCCAGACAAAAATATACACGTTGCCATTATGTATGTATGTATCGATTAACATAATTTAATTTATTGTATTGAGCTTCCAAAGAATATTGGTGCAGTCTTTACTGGGGAATTAACTCGAGACTACCGATTCGAATTCCGTTCACCCAATTACAGGGCTATTATGTGTGATACAAATAAATTCTTTACAATTTCACCTCATATTACAGGCTTCGGACAACCGGCCACCACCAGCGCTCCGCTGTTCGGCGGTGGCAGTCTTGGCAGCACCGGCTTCGGACAGACCAGTGAGTGGTTTTTTGTATCATTATTCTATTGGTGGCAGAATCCTTTGCTTCATAATCCGGTGCAGTACCACACTCTCACCTATGTCTGTCACTAAACAGCAGTGCAGACACTATATCTCCTTCTGGATATGATGCCCTGGTATTTTAATGTTCTCTTCGGACAGATACAGGTGTAGACTGTAGATTTCCACTGCCTAGGAGTAGTCTGAGACAGTAATACACTTTTACCCTTTGTCATCATCAACATATCAGTCTATCCGAAGTCCACTGCTGAACATATGCCTCCCCTGAAGATATGTTGCCATACAGAGCCATGCTCAGTGCCATACAGTATCATGCCATCTGCATCCATCAACTACTGGCAACATTGTTCAAGTCGTCGCTCCATCTCATCATCAGGGTGGGTCGTCCTACTGCCCTACTCCTCATGACATGGGAGCAAAATCTTTATATCTCTTTCTAGTTATGATGCCCTGGTACTTTAATGTTCTCTTTGGACAGACAGGTGTAGGACTCTTCAGCCTAGGAGTCGTCTGTGTCAGTAGCACAGTCTCACCCATGTCTGTCACTAAACAGCAGTGCAGATACTTTATATCTGCTTCTAGTTATGATGCCCTGGTACTTTGATGTTCTCTTTGGACAGATCCAGGGCCAGTACCACACTCTTATTAACTTCTGTCTGTTACATAACTTTAATGTGATGGTTAGAGAGAGTAGTAGTTGAGAGTGACTGTTTTCATTTAACTCTAATTAATCTCTCTCAAATATTTGAGAGAATGCTTTGCCCAGCAGTGGGAATTCACTCTGTCCCATATGAAAGAAATGTAGCATTTGTTATATGCCAAAAAGTATCACCCTGCGTTACTCTGGTTCTACTTTTCTATTGAGGGTAGGTGCAACAGTAACACTTATATGTATGAATTAAGAGATATGACTTGATATACGCTATTATAATCTATTCCAAAAATATTATATATGTATATTTAGTATAATTATTACATTTTATCTATTTTATACACAGATTTATATGTTAAATTAGATGAAGTGTCAAAAATAAAAGAATCCGTACTTAAATTCCCTCCTCATCACAGCGCCTCATATTCCCACTCATTCTCTGTTCATGCAGTAAAATTGTGGAATTCTCTTCCTCAAAATATTCGAGAGTGCAAAACTATTTCACTTTTCAAAAAAAAGAGTCTAAGAGCACTATATGTCCTTAGTAGTATAGTTTTCTGGTTGTTATGTTATGTGTGTTGTGTCTTATGTATAATTATTTATATGTTTGTAGGTGTTTTAGTATATTCTATGTGTATTTTTGTATCTATATTAGTATGATATTTGTACGCGCGAAATCTACCTTTTTATTTATCCATACTCCAATCTCATGTCTGCTGGATGGAATTTGTTAAGAAATAAGCTGTACCTTTGTAAAAACTTCCCCTCTTATTATATTTCTTCTTTCATTAATATTGGCGTGTACATAAATTGTTAAATAAATAAATAAAATATGTAAAATGAATTTTGGTCCTCACGCCTAGTGTGGCATATAATCATAGACTATCATGTTATGTAAATAAATCTTCTTCAATCATAGACATAAATCATTCATTATACTTTTTGTATTATTTTTGCAAATATATTATAAATATTCCTATTTGCAGGCACATTCTCGTTTGGAGGCAACACTCAGAACCAAACCACTTCCACGGGTCTCTTTGGCAGCAAGCCGGCGTTCGGAGCGACCAGCACAACAGGTTACTGTATCATCAGCATAAAACAAAGAAATGAGGAATATCTTCACGCCATTTCCAATGATGAGGGTAGACAGAGGTCTAGACAATTAAGTCCTTTCGACCCACCTTCCACTGAAGGTTTTTTTGGGACGTAGTGACAAGTGGTGAGCACGTAGCCGTCTTTATGTCCGAATCAATGATATAATTCTTACATGAGTTTTTGAAGAAACTATTAGTATGAGCTTTCCACCAGGCGATTGAACTTAGGTCTCTTCACTCGAATTCCGATCACTCAACCACTCGGCTATCGTGACTAATTAGTGTTAATAGTGATAAGATCATGTTTCAAACCTGCCATAATGAGAATTTAAGTATTTATCTAAATTGCCTGATGGTGGATCAGATGGTAGCCAAATTCATTTCCATGGTGAACTTAGTCGCATCTTATGATAATCCCGGGAAAAACCCTGGATCTCAGAGCAGACACAACCACAACCGGCATGTACACCACTCGTCCACGGAGGTCGTCATTACGTGGAGATAGAGAAAGAGAAAGAGAGAGAGAGAGTATTGTTGCTAAGAGAGATGGGTGTTGTTCCGCAGGCGGTGGCATGTTCGGCGCGGCGAGCACGCAGGCGCCCACCTTCGGCACGGCCACGCCCAGCTTTGGGGGCTTCGGTACCGCCACGCAGAACCAGGTCGGTGCTAGCTTGCTATCAAATCAAATCATTCATTCTTCGATATAAATAATAGTCCATTACATTCTTTCTCTTTTCGCCCTCTTGATTTGGGGATTAAGCTGAACGCACGATGTGAGCGTTACGAAAAGTGTGATCGGGCGACGCGAACGGAAGTTGATGGTTGCGTTTCGCATATTACCGTAGAGGCAAGAGTGTGCGACTATATGTTTTCATTTTTTGTAATGATACAGCATAAAAAATATATATTAAACCCTAAATTTTCAACCCTTTACGATCAAACCTCTGTTTTTTTTTCGAAGCAAAGTTTACGAGGTCCCCTAGTAATTTTATATATCATCTCATCGTCAGCGTTATACAGGTAAACGTGAAAGATACATAAGTAATAATTGTTCCCATTTTCTTATAAATCAGAGCACGGGGCTGTTCGGAGCGAAGCCAGCCACCACGGGCTTCGGAAGCACGCCCGCGAGCAGCGCCTTCGGTGGCTTTGGAGGCGGGCTCTTCAATGCGAAGCCGCAGCAGACCACCGCGCCCACCTTCGGCTCCACTGCGCCGTCAGGTCTCCTATCAAATCAAATCAAATCATTCATTCATCGGCATAAGAACATACATGACGGTGACGGTCTCTCTCACCACCAGTCATGTTGTCCCAAAAAAATGTCTTCGAGGAAAATGGCCAGTATTGCTATAAAGACGGTGACAGTCTCACCACCTGTCACGTCCTAAAAAAATGCTTTCGCTACAGGGAACTCGGGTCTCTTGTCTCGAATTCCGATCACCCAACCACTCGGCTATCGTGACTAATTAGTGTTAATAGTGATATGATCATCTTTCAAAGCTGCCATATTGTGAATTTAAGTATTTATCTAATTTGCCTGATGGTGGATCAGACGGTAGCCAAATTCATTTCCAAGGTGAACTTAGACTTATGAGAATCCCGGGAAAAATGGGGGTGGGTTTTCTTAGGAATGGCTTTCCTGCATTTGAGGTTATTCTGGCATTTTAAAAGAAATAATTACATAATTCAACTAGATCTTGATTCTGTCCCAGCCCGGGCAAATTAAATACATACATATATACAGACAAACAAAGGGTCAATGTCACATTAATTGCTCTGATACCAAAATATGCAGCTAAAGCGCGCGTCTTATGGAATCAATCGTCAAAATGACTCAATCATCTACCCCAGTGTCGGCAAAAAAGGCGTGAAGATATTTTTTTTATGCAGCATTCGGCACGATGACGAGCGGCTTCGGCGCGAACACTTCGAGCTCCGGGTTCTTCGGCAGCCTCGCTACGAAGCAGAGCAACGCTCCGATGCTGGGGCAGGCGCAGAGCACCGGCTTTGGTGCGTTCCCGGGTTCGATCCCCAATCGTACTAGTGCCGATGGGTGTTTGTTCAGAACGACGTATGGGACACGGAGACGGTGACGTGCTCACCACCTGTCATGTTGTTTTCAAAAAATGTCTTCGGTTAACAATAACTAATGCTGACTTTAATTTCACCAGTGCTTAAGACAAGTCACGATAGCTGAGAGGTTGGGTGATCGGATTTTGAGTCATGAGGCCCCTAGTTTGATCCCTAGCTGGTAGGCACGATGTATTGTTGGCTTGGACATAAGAAGGCGACAGGTTCACCACCAGTCACATAGAAAAGAATGTCTTTGGTGAAAAAGTGTGTCGAAATGACTAATGTCTGGACCACTGTCTATCCCAGTATTGAGGATAGCGTGACATAATATAGACAAGATATAGTGGTATAAAGTGACATGTCGTGAACTTGTCTGGTCTAGTCTTTAAGTCCAAACAAGTCTCAATGAATCGTGCATAAATCTTGAAAAACCAGGCCACCAAGATAGAACTTGGGTCTATTGACTTCAGCTCCGATTACCCCAACCATTCGGCTATGGTGATTTTTCTAATTTAACATTAATATAAACTACTCTATGAGACTAATTACTCTGTAAACTACTACTTTGTAATATGAAATTGTTCAATCTTGTCTCCTGTTCCAGGCGCGGGTCTGGGTTCGAACCTGGGCACAGGGCTGGGCACGTCGTTCCAGGCCAAGCCGGCCGCGCCCGCCTTCGGCACCCTCGGCTCCGGCTCCATCTTCCAGCAGCAGCCCTCCAACACCTTCCGCACAGGTACCTCCCCCCACCATCACCCCACCCCTTTTGGTTGTCTGTGTGTACGGATAGTCCTGTATGTATGGATAGTCCTCCTCCCCTAAATACTACTATATACCATACATACCATACCGTATAAATAAAATTGGAGTGTCTGTTTGAAATATCGAAATAATCGTTTTTTACTAAATCTATATGAATATATACAGTACATACACCAAAACACTTTTGTACAATTTTTGTCTATTTTTTCCAGCTAATCTCTGAAACG
>JAGSMR010000068.1:1220000-1230000 GCA_029286605.1 Sericinus montela | reverse complement strand
CAACGCTCCTTACTAACGTGTTGGGATGTCTAGATGTGAGATCGTTATGTTTAGATGTTAGAATGTTTTAATGCTAGGGTGTTAAGATGTTACAATGTTTTAATGTTAGGTTGTTTAGATGTTACAATGTTTTAAGCTTAGGTTGTTTAGATGTTATAATGTTTTCACGTTAGATTGTTTAGATGTTAGAATGTTTTAATGTTAGGTTGTTTAGATGTTACAATGTTTTAAGGTTAGGTTGTTTAGATGTTATAATGTTTTCATGTTAGGTTGTTTAGATGTTAGACTGTTTATATGTTACTATTTTTTCTGTTTGAGTATAATTGTATGTTAAGATGTCTAGATGTGAAATTGTAATTTTTAGATGTCAGAATGTTTAAATATTAAAATTATTAAATGTATGTCTAGATGTTAGAATGTTTAGACGTTGAGATGTTGGATTGTTTACATATTATATGTACATCATCATATAATCGGTATATTTACATTGTTACAGGTTCCAACATCGATCCGGAGAAACAGGGCAACTGGTGAGTCTCCATTATACTGCCGATGGTCAATTATTTATCTAAAATATTATTAATATAATTATTTCTTTAAAATTTTGTTATTGACTTAGTGAAATTTGTTCAGTTGTTGGTCTGTCCAGTGTAATTTTACCTATTTTTTTAATTAATATTTCACTGACAGACAGCTAATGTTATAAGGAGAGACATAGGTTACCTTTATTTTAGAAACATAACTAGGGTTCCACGTTAAGTGTTAAACTGCGGGTAAAGCAGGTATTCGTACATAAGATTTTTTTTATACCCGTAGGTACGAGCATCGGGGATCGAACTCGGGGTCTCTTGACTCAAAGTCAAAAGCCAACGATATGAATCGTAAACGTTATTTTTATAAACCCCTTGGTACATGAGCCTTGGGGGTTCAAACTCGGGTCTTTTGTCTCGAAATTCCGACCACCCAACCACTCGGCTATCGTGACTTTTGTGTAAATTGTAATACGTTATTTCAGGCTTAGCGGGAGCAAAGTGTCTTGGGCGGACAAGGAGAGGGCATTGGACAATGAAACTCCTAGGCTCTATCCTAATTTAGGTGAGATTTATATATATATATATATATATATACATATATATATATATATATATATATATATATATATATATATATATATATATATATATATATATATATATATATATACATATATATACATATATATATATATATATATATATATATATATATATATATATATACATATATATATATATATATATATATATATATATATATATATATATATATATATATATATATATATATATATATATATATACATATTTATATACATTTACATATTTTGATTGACCGTATGGTAGCGGTGTAAAAATATCACCACTCTCTTTCTTCCCGTGGGTGTCGTAGGCGACTAAGGGAAACAGCCTTGACTATCGTTATGGCAACTGACAGATGGTGGTGGTGGATGGTGGACGGATAAACATCTCTAAAAATATAAGATCAAAATAATCTGACAGAAGATGGGCAGCAGCGTCTGTGGTGCGAGTGGTCTGGTACTGCGATCGGCAATCCGCTTGGCAAGCGTAGCGATTATGGCAAATCCTCCCTATGGGAGAGGCCTATGTCCTGCAGTGGACTTTAACACACACACATACACATATATACATACTTATTCACTCAAACATGTACATATGTATTTCAAACAGTGTCACGTTCCTCTAAAGGTATTGAGAATGATCGTGCTTATGGGCCTGTCCAGGAATCGAACCCAGGACCTCAAAACCAGCGTCATTGACCGGTGCGCACGCCACTCAACCCACGGAGATCGTCAATATTAATGTAATCATTAAAGAAAAGCTGTTTTAAAGCTGTTATTTTATTTTTCAGATAAAGAGCTCTCTCAGACAACAGACAGACGAGCCAGTTGGTGAGTGATATCTATGTTATTTTATTTATCTTCACGCGTAGTCTTACACGGGGTAGCCAGAAAGAACAGATCGCCGAGTGTCACGATCCTTACACACCTCTTTCGCTTCTTCCAGATTCATCATCTTCTTCATACATGCACGTCTAGGTATCCGAGTACTCTTGACCCTCCCCTCTTGGAGCAATTTGCTCACATGGTCTTCGAAAGTTAGTCTCGGTCTACCTCGACACCTTTTAATATTAACTTTCGCGCTATATATTTTCTTCACCATTCGGTCTTTAATCATTCGATTAATGTGCTCCAACTACAATATGTTATTAATATAAAATATAAAATCAAAATATCATTCGTTCATTAAAATAATTATTAATTTCTGTGCTTTTTGTACATTTTTTGTTCATCTTTATACTATTTGTTTTAGGGCAATGTTGTACAATAAATTATATATCATTCAATCAGTTCAAATTCAGTTCACTTATTTGACAATTTAATAAAATTTTTAAATACCTGATTTAGCTTCAAACCTGTGACATTGTCAAAGGTTTACAACAAATAAACATCACAAATCAAAGGTGAATTTAAAATGAATGAATGATGAAGTTCCAAGTCATAATCGTTAGTGTTCAGTATATTCCATTCATTCATTCAAGTCTGTCTCTTGGTTGATCGAAATTCACCTTTGACATTTTCCAAACTGACGATATTTTTTTTGGACCCATTGCCGTGTAGTTTCGTTTGTAAATTTTCTCTAATTTTTGCTCAGAACTCTTGTAGACTGAGGTCTAGTGAATAAAATAAATACTTTCACGCCATTGTCAATACGGGGGTAGACAGAGGTGTAGACAATTAAGTCCTTTTGACCCACCTACCACCCAAGACTTTTGGGACAACGGAGCAGGTGGTGAGCCCGTCGCCTTTATGTCCAAGCCAACATAAGTTTACACAAGTGTACATAAGTTTTTTGTAAAAACCCATTGGTATTGGTACAAGCCTGCCGAAACCTGGAGATCGAACTCGGGGCACTCGACTCGAATTCCGACCACCCAACCACTCGGCAATCTTGACTTCGCGAACTCTGTCGTCACGAATTCACCGAAGTTTATTTGCGTGAGCCTATCGCCGTTAGCATCTTCAAAAGATCCTTTCCCTAGATTTGTTTCATTCTAAAAAACCTAAATGAAACCTAAAAAACGGCACAGGCTGACCACGAAGCCGCTCCGCAAGCCGCTGGCTTCGAACCCGGAGGCGGCCGAGAGCACGGTGCGCGAGCTCGCCGTGCGCCCGACCGCCGAGCGCGCGTCGCTCGACAAGGAGAACGTGGAGTCCGGCTCTGGTGAGTGTATGTTAATAATTACACCCCCCCCCCCACACCCCATCTCCCTCCTACTCTTTTTCCTTCCTTGGCTACCGACAGAGGTCGATATTTAGAATACCAGCGAAGGGCAGCGGCGTAGCAGCAATGAAAGGTGTCTGGTGCTGCGATCGCCAATCCGTTTCCCACGCGTGGCGATAATGGCAGATGCTTGTTTTTGAAGAGTCATGTCCTGTACTTGACTCTTTCAGTCTCTTTTTAGTCATTTTAGCTGAAGAGTACTGGGTTTAGCTGAAGAGTACTGGGTTTGTTCGAAGTTAACATTAAAGTACTAGGACTACATAACTAGGAGGAGGTAGAAAGTATCTGTACTGCAGTTTAGTGACAGACATGGCTAAGAATTGTCCAGGCAACTTCTAGGCAGTGCACTGCACTGCACTGCACTGCACTGCACTGCACTGCACTGCACTGCACTGCACTGCACTGCACTACAGTTTAGTGACAGACATGGCTAAGAATATTGATCCAGGCAATTTCTAGGAAGAGTTGTCTACATTTGTCTCTGTCTGAAGTGAACATTAAAGTACTAGGGCATCATAACTCGAAGCAGATATTAAGTACCTGCACTGCTGTTTAGTGAGAGTGTGCTACTGACCCAGACGACTCCTAAAGTATTTCCTACCACGATCTGCCTAACGTGAATATTAAAGTACTAGGGCGTCATAATTGGAAGGAGATATAAAGTATCTGCACTGCTGTTTAGTGACGGACATGAAATATTTGATCCAGAGGACTTCATAGGGAGACTAGGCTATACATGTGTCTTTCCGAAGTATTGAAGTACTAGGGCATCATAACTAAAAAGAGATATAAAGTATCTGCACTGCTGTTTAGTGACAGACATGAAATATAATTGATCCAGATGACTCATAGGGAGACTAGGCTATACGTGTGTCTTTCCGAAGTATTGAAGTACTAGGGCATCATAACTAAAAAGAGATATAAAGTATCTGCACTGCTGTTTAGTGACAGACATGAAATATTTGATCCAGAGGACTTCATAGGGAGACTAGGCTATACGTGTGTCTTTCCGAAGTATTGAAGTACTAGGCATCATAACTAAAAATAATTATAAAGTATAAATAAATAAAAAAAAATAATTATAAATAGATATAAAGTATCCGCACTGCTGTTTAGTGACAGACATGAAATATTTGATCCAGAGGACTTCATAGGGAGACTAGGCTATACGTGTGTCTTTCCGAAGTATTGAAGTACTAGGGCATCATAACTAAAAAGAGATATAAAGTATCTGCACTGCTGTTTAGTGACAGACATGAAATATAATTGATCCAGATGACTCATAGGGAGACTAGGCTATACGTGTGTCTTTCCGAAGTATTGAAGTACTAGGGCATCATAACTAAAAATAGATATAAAGTATCCGCACTGCTGTTTAGTGACAGACATTGGTGAGAGTACATTTCTGACTCTGTCACTCCTAGTCATTTTTACCATCTCCCAACATCTCCCTTCTCACACTCCTCCTCTAACCCCGAAGATGTGGCAGTAGGCGAGCAGTTCAACTTCTGCTGCCACCGCTGGGGTCAGCAACCCGGTTGCTCACGTTGCGAGAAGATTGCCCATCAGATTGGCGGAATATATGGTGCTTGTTACATGATTCACACGTTATGTAGATGTCAGCTCGTATAGTGTTGATATATTTATGTAAACTGTCGGAATTCACATCACATAGACCCAACCATCCTGTTTCATCCCGTTGGTATCGTAAAAGTCGATAGATCGAATAAATATAAATAAATAAATATCTTCACGCAATTCCCAATACAGGGGTAGACAGCGGTCAAGTCTAGACAATTAAGTCCCTTTGACCCACCTTCCACCGAAGATATTTTCGGGACAACGTGACAGGTGGTGAGCCCGTCGCCGCCTTTATGTCCAAGCCAACGATGAAATTCGTACATAAGTTTTTGAAAAACTCATTGGTACTGCCACCTAGGGATCGAACTCGGGTCTCTCGACTCGAAATTCCGACCACCCAACAACTCGGCTATCGTGACTTCTACTGATATTTAGATGTCAATAGATCGACATCTAAATATCAGTAGATGGGTTGCAGCATCCTCCTGCGTAGGCTAAAAAAAACGGTTTCCAATCCTCTCGCCAGGCGTGGCTTCTATGCCAAAATCCCCTCATGAGAATCCACGATAACAGTAATTAAATGCCACGATAAAAGTCACGATAGCCGAGAGGTTGGGTGGTTGAAATTTCGAGTCATGAGACCCGTGTTCCATCCGCAGGTGGCAGGCTCGTACCAATGGGTTTTTCAAAAACTAATGTAAGAATTATATCGTTGTCTTGGACATAAAGACGCCGACGGGCTCACCACCTGTCACGTTGTCCCGAAAATATCTTCGGTGGAAGGTGGGTCGAAGGGACTTAATTGTCTAGACTAGACCTCTCTCTACCTCTGTATTGGGAATTTCGTGAAGACATTTATTTATTTTTATTTTATAGCTTATAAATGAATAGAAAGTAGTTTAATTAGATAACAATTTCAGTAGTTACTTATGTAAACAGTTCTAATATACGAATTTATAAAATTAGTTATGGCACTATGTTAGAGTATGTATGGGTATGACATGTAAAGGTGTTATAATTTAAATCTATAGATAAATAAATATGTAGCTTAGTAGTGTAGTTTTTATGCTAGAGATTGAATAAAATGGTATAAAATGGTAGTATTAAAAAAGTCACTGTAGATTGATCGAACGATCGCCAAGGCGTACCAATGGGTTTTATTAAAACTTATGTACGATCTACATGTTTGGCTTGGACATAAAGACGGCGACGGGCTCACCACCTGTCACGACGTCCCAAAAAATTTCTTCGGTGGAAGGTGGGTCGAAAAGATTTAATTGTCGAGACTTCTTTCTTCCCCAGAATTGCGAATGGCGTGCAATATTTTTTTAGTAGTTATAAAGAGAAAGAAAATTTATTAAATCAACCGTCAGGATAGTTGGGTGGTTGGGTGATCGAACTGCGAGTCGAGAGACCAGAGTTCGATCCCGAAGCTCGTAACAGACACACCACTCGTCTTGTTGTTCGAAATAAGCTATTAGTACAATTTGATGATAGCTACGAAAATCTATTTAGACCTCAGGCTACCCCCTGTATTGGAAAAATGCGTGAAGATAAATTAAATTGAAACTGACCTGGCGAAATTCACGCACACCCTTTATTCCGAGACACCGTTTCCTAAAAACATCTACTAAATACAACTACGTACTTCGGTTAATATAGTCTTGTGCTAAACAAAACCCAAACAAACACACATTTTTTTCCGCACAAATTCCGTTTGCTTCGTTCGAAGTCACTTACGAAGCGCTTCGGAGCACCTTGCTTCGGTCGCTTCTAATATACCGTTTCGGAAAACCGGATTGAACTGGTGTTGCTCTGTGCAGTGTCAGAGGAAGAGAACGCGATAGACAGCGATGCCCCGCCGCACCCCGCAGGGATCAAGCTTCGACGCCCCGGCTACTACACCATACCGTCGCTGGAGGAGCTCGCCGGTGAGTTATTCTTCTTCTTTACAGCCTATGAAGAGTCCACTACTGAGCATAGGCCTCCCCTAAAACTTTCCACAGTGAACGGTCCTCAGCCACCTGCATCCATAGACTTCCCGCAACATTTTGCAAGTCCTGTCTCCATCTCGTGGGGGGTCGTCCTTCACTGCGTTTGCCAGTACGAGGTTGCCGCCTTTCTTTCCCAACGGTTGTCAGTTCTACGAGCTTTGTTGCCGGTCCATTGCCACTTTAACGTGCTGATCCTTACGTCTATGTCGGTTAAGACATCCGCAGCAGAATCAGTGTAGATATATGTATTGAAAAAGATAAATTACCCCACCGACCTTTTGCCTGTGTCACATCTATTTACGAATAAAGAGATGTGACACAGACACTCTTAAATAAGTCACGATAGGCGAGTTGTTGGGTCGTCGGAATTTTGAGTCAAGAGACCCGAGTTTGATACCCAAGTGTGAGGCTCGTACCAATGTGTTTTTCAAAAGCTTATGTACGCACTATATCGTTGGCTTGGACATAAAGGCGGCGATGGGCTCGCCACCTGTCACGTTGTCCCGAAAATATCTTCGGTGGAAGGTGGGTCAAAGGGACTTAATTGTCTAGACTAGACCTCTGTCTACCCCTGTACTGGGAATTGCGTGAAAATATTTTTTTTAAATTACCCCACCGACCTTTTGTGTCACATCTCTTTACGCCTTTGGTTGCCTGGTAGAGATCGCTATGTAGCGATGAGACCGACAAATTGTACAGACGACTTACTGCGTTGTATGTTTTTTTCTTCTCTTTTCTGTATTTTGTGGTGTAAAATAAAAGTATTCATTCATTCATTCATTCATTCATTCGTTCGTTCGTTCATACTTTGTACTTGAAACTGGGAATCATTCTGTATATGATTTTTTTTAAAGAACGTTACTAGCAAAGTTATGGACGACCTCCGTGGACGAGTGGCGTACATGGTGTCGCGAGCTCCGAGGTCCCGGGTTCGATTCCCGGTCGGGTCAATGTAGGAAACAAGTAACAATGTAAAAAGTACATTGTCTCGGGTCTGGGTGTTTGTGGTGCCTTCGTTGTTTCCGATTCACATACCTCAAGTGCTTAAGCTGTTAACATTGAAAAGGTGTAATAAGTATATAATATAACGAAAAGGTGTCGTAAGAGGCGACTAAGTAAAAAGCCTTAGAAATGCAATACGCTTCGACAGATGGCGGTATGACAATCACAAAAAAAATAGCAAACTAAAATTTATCCGGTGATGAACAGCTGAGCTGAAGAATCTGGTAATGCGATCGCCAATCAGATTATGGCGATACCAGCGCGGTGATTACGGCGAACTCTCCCGTACGGGAGAGGCCTATGCCCTTCAGTGGACCTTCATAGGCCGTTATTATAATGATGATTGAGCTTCATTTCTGTGTCTGATTATAAACATACATATTTAGTCCCGATAGCCGAGTGGTTGCATGATCGGAATTCGAGTCGAGAGAGCCCGAGTCCGATCTCTTTCTGGCGGGCTCGTACCAATGGGTTCTTTAAAAACTTCTGTACGATATATATCGTTGGCTTTGACATAAAGACGGCGACAAGCTCACCGCACATAGTGTCCCAAGTAAGCTTCCGTGCAGAGCTGGTTGAATGTACTTTGACGTCTGGACCTCTGTCCACCCCTATTTGGGAACGGCGTGAAGATTATTCTCTTGTTAATTTCCAGAAAAAGTCACGATAGCCGAGTGGTGGTGGAGTGGAATTTCGAGTCAATCCCCAGTTGGTAGGCAAGTACCAATGGGTTATTCAAAAACTTATGTACGAATATCGTTGGCTTGGACATAAATACGGCGACGGGCGCACCACCTGTCACGTTGTCCCGAAAATATCTTTGGTGGAAGGTGGGTCGAAGGGACTTAATTGTCTAGACTCGACCCCTGTCTACCCCTGTATTGGGAATTGCGTGAAGATATTTATTTATTTATTATTTTTAATTTCCAGGCTACGTGCGTCCGGACGGCTCGTGCGTGGTGCCCCACTTCACCGTCGGCCGCAAGAACTACGGCAACGTGTTTTACGACTGCGAAATGGACGTGGCCAATCTGGACCTTGACGCTTTAGGTGGGTCGCTGACGATGGGAATCTTTAGTCGGTTTCCCCGAGTGGGTGGTTTGGTTGGGTGATAGGAGTTTGGAGTCGGCAGACTCCGAGTTCGATCCTCCATGTGGCAGGCTTTTTTTCATTTTATAGAAAAGGGAGGCAAACGAGCTGGCGGCTCACGTGATGGTAAGTGATTACCACCGCCCATGAACACCCGCAATACCGGAGGCTTAGCAGTTGCGTTGTCGGCTTTAGAGTGCCCCCCCCCCCCCCAAATTGCGGGAGGGGCGTGCGTGGGCCTCCGGTTACCTGCACTCACCAGACGAAACGCAGAAGTTTGTTAGACTTCTACTTCACGCCGGTATTCTGTGAGGTCGTGGTACTTCCCCGGTCGAGCCGGCCCATTCATGCAACAACAAAAGCTGATGCGTGGCTCTACCACTGTCGGTTTTCCCGAATGGGTGGTTGGGTTGGCAGGCTCGTGTCAATGGGTTCTTTCAAAAGCTTGTGTATGAATTATGTCGTTGGTTTGAACGTGAAGACGGCGACGGGCTCACCGCCTGTCACGTTGTCTCAATCATATCTTCGGTGGAAGGTGGGTTGAAAAATTCTTAATTGTCTAGACCTCTTTCTATACCCCTTTATTGAGAACAAGTTATATTAAATTTATCGCTATTAAAAAGACAACTATAAAGAGACACTATTAAATTTTGGAAAAATTAAAAAAAATGAACTGAGGATTCACAGGAGCAACGGAATTCGAACGATATGTATAATTCCGTTGGTGAGGATAATCTGCCGTAACCTTGGCAGATGAGAGAGAGAATCTGAACCAGCAAACGTTGTTTTGCCATGTAAAAATAGGAGTTGATCGTAGAGGGTTGAAAATTTAGGGTTTTATGTATTTTTAATGCTATCATAAAAAAATATTTAAAAATAAAAAAAATAGGGTTGGACTACCCTTGACATGTAGGGGGGTGAAAAATAGATGTTGTCTGATTCTCAGACCTACCTAATATGCACACAAAATTTCATGAGAATCTGTTGAGCCGT